>JAUZND010001987.1:0-34179 GCA_034780555.1 Coelogynopora nodosa
GACACCTACGGCGGCTGGGGGGCGCACGGTGGGGGCGCCTTCTCCGGCAAGGACTTCAGCAAGGTGGACCGGTCGGCGGCCTACGCGGCCCGCTGGGTGGCCTTGTCCCTGGTCAAAGCTGGGGTCTGCAAGCGTGTTCTGGTTCAAGTGGCCTACGCTATCGGTGTAGCCGAGCCCCTCTCTATCTTCGTCAACAGCTATGGCACTGGAAGCGTGAGCGACACCGACTTATTGGAGATTGTTAAAAAGAATTTTGACCTTCGTCCTGGAAACATTGTTAAGTAAGTGGTTATACGTGTATTGCATATATGCATAGTTAGTATTGTTATAGTAAGCTGTTTTAGTTTGATAAACTTAGATAGTATTGTATGAATAATGAACTTATTATAGAAACATAAAAGGGCCAGTGCACAATATGGTACAGATTGTGGTCATTAATTCTGGAGATTAGTTTAGGAGAGGTTAGAAGCATAGTTTTTGTAGTCGAAGTTTCATTATAGCCTTTGCACGGTTTAGTTAAAAAATAATAGATTGTTATCATAGGCTTTTATGTATGAATAATATTTTAAATAATTTTTAGTGTCCGAGTGTACATTGAACTTTAAATATTTTTATTGAAAAATAAAGTTGATTCTTAGACCATTGTTTATAATTTATATAATCTGCAAATAAACAATAACATTTTTAATTAAAATAAAATTTTGCAGCGAATTTAAATTTTAAATTCCATTTAGAATTTAAATTCCAATTTTCAATTTATTACTTGATTGAAATGGTTTTATTGAAATTAATATAAAAAGTTATTAAGACTGCAAGCAATTGTACTTTTGTTCGTAGTGATTTTAATCAAAAAAATTATTATCTTATTGTGAAATAATATTTAGTATACCCTAACGTACCAATAATAATATAATAACATAAAATATGCATTAATAATATGTCGAAGAATCGTGTTTAAACTACCTCTAAACTGTCTATGATTTGTATTACTTTGTAAATTTAATTAAATCTTTGTAAAAGTTAAAATTAAATTTGTGTAGGTTAGATATATATATGATATTATTAATTATGTGATACATACCAATTTGTTAAAAACTTATACATTGTTATAATTATTTGTAAAAATGTAAAACACAATATAAAGTAAAACTGTAAATAATAATAAAATTAAAATGATTAAAATCATAATTATTACAAATATTTCTAGATAATTGAAACTGACTTTAATTAACACATTTTGTCTTAACTTCAGCGAACTCGATCTTCGCAAACCCATCTATCAGCAGAGTGCTTGCTACGGACATTTTGGTCGGCCAGAATTCACCTGGGAGCAGCCAAAGAAATTGAATTTATAAGAAGAAGAAACCATTGTTACTGCCAAAGTAGACTTATATATATATTAAAAATTTAATTACTTTTCAAACTGTTTTTTGTACAAAATCTCTATTTATCATATTTTATACTGTTTAACCCAATACATCTACACAGCTAATGTACTCATGTGACTTCTCCATGGTTAATATATTAATATATACATTCAAAAACAGCAGTTATAATTGATCTAGTGATGCAAACTACAATTAACTAGTATCACTAAACTTATTAAATCATTAATATAAATAAAGATTAGACATACATGTTTCTGACCGAAAGAGTTTTAAAATTTCCTTAAGAGCATTACTAAAACATTTAACGTCAAAAATGGTGAAAATATATTCTTTAGTAGTTTTTAGTTTATGTATCTTTATATTTATCTAAATATATTAATATTCATATAAATGCAGTTCTAAATGAAATTAAAAAATTCAGCACAATACTTATATGAAAATTATTTTAATTTTGTTAAAATAAATTACCGTAGCTATAACTGTAAATATCTGAAGTTACAAATAATGTATACATTATACAGTATAAATATAATGTATATTAATACAGTATAAAAATACTGTACATAACATTGTTATAAAAATGGGTAAACACAATACATTATTTAAAATATGAATCGAAATGTTAGATAAAAATTATTTTATGTTGTCAAAACATAATATAGCAATGTTTATTAGAAGATTAAGGTATTTCATGATTCCTAATAATTTAATATATGCATTTATATATTTGTTAATTAATTCAATGAAATCAATTTTAATAATAGTTTAGTTAATACTGTAATGAAATTAATAAATATGTAACAGCATATATTCCGGTTGCGTTACATATAAATAACGAAACATTTCAATCTAATCTGGACGCCGTTAATGTAATGCTATTTTGTCTAAACTAGTCAAATATATTAGAATTCTTTCTAGAAGATTAATTTATTTTGTAATGTAGTTTCACAAGATAATGTTTTCTATAACAAAATTTGTGCATATTTACATATTAATCAAATAGAAATATGATAGATTTCCGGGCTTTATTGTCATTACATATAAATGAGGGGCGTTATTTTAGTTTATAAGCAACAATTTGACATACTCAATATGGCAACGCAAATCAGTTTACTAATGCCAAGAATACGGGCCGGACTATCTGTTTAAGTTTAATGGATTATATGCTAATTCATATATATTATAATACATAACATTTTAGAATGCACTGACTGCTGTGATTCTTATTGTGAATATTCTTTTGCATAATAACAACATTATTATCTCAAAATTAGTTTAGCGGTTTTGATTTATGAAACATATTTACTATAAAGCTTACAAAACATTAATTAGTATGGAAGATTGATTAAAAATGTATCATTATAGATCAATAACAATATAAACTTTTAAAATAATAAAATTGTAGGCCAAATTTACCAATGATTTCCCATTGCCCACATGCTATAATTGATTAAAAAATATATCTGATTACAATGTCCGTCTAAAACTATCAGTGGACCAAACATGTTTCAAGCAATAGAAACTCCAAATAAAACAAAAAATGTAGTGGAAACAGATTATTATATTAGATTAAACAACATGTACAACAACTTTATAATACACAAAATAACATCAAATACAACTAAAGATGATGAAAGTCCAAGAAAATAGGTAACCGAAAGAAAACCATGCGAAAACAAAAATAAAGGTCTCAATGACCTTGAATAATAAATTCAGATAAAACAAAATTGTTGGCTTTCGAAAACACGAACATAACAATGCAATCGAAAAATAATGAAAAATTCTTCAATAAACGACAGATTTCGAAATGCGAAACTGTTCTAATAATATTAGGCACAATGAAATGATATAATATAAAATTACAGCAATACGTATATAAGTTAAATTTTAGTTGATACCACACTATCCTGTTCTAAATTAACATTTAGTCAAAGGCAAAAAAGTAGAAACACATGCGTCAAAATACTTTTTTTGAAAGCAACACACAAAATCAATTTAAATTACAATGACGAAAAATATAAAAATACAGAGCAGTACACTTAATTTTAATACACATACAACATTTATAACTGTTTTAAGTTTTCTAAATAATAATTTTAGGACAAAAAAATTAAAAATTATGCTAATGCAAAAAGTAAGACACAATATAGTAAAGAGATTTAGTCATGTATAATATTGCCTCAATAATATAAATTAAAATGATAGTAAATGTTATTAATATTTGCAAATTTGTAACAATCAATTAAAGCGAGTAATCGATCAAAATCAGAATTACAATATAAGGAACTTGAAGGAGAAGTTGAAGATATTAATAAATAAAAGAGGAATAATATATAGCTTTATCATATCAGTCAATAAACATATTTATGCGCTGTGTAGAAAATAATCCGCAAGTAATCTAATTTACTACTGTAAAGTAGTATGTTAATTATATCTTTTAAATACTTGACAACACATAAATCACAGGAACTTTTTTAAACTAAAGGAAAGAAATATGATATTCTAGAAGTGGCGAAAAATTCCTATCAGCAATCTAATATAATAATTAAAGTATTTGTAAATATCGTATTATAAATATATAGTAGAAAATCTACCTCAGAATAATAGTGAAATCTAAATTGATGAGCCAGTCAAGGGAAATGCTGCAACAGCAATAATAAAGAAAGGATCACAGCATTTTAATGTCTCGAAATTAACATGATATGTAATAATATATGTTCGTGGTGCCAAAATAAATAATACGCACATCAGAAGATAAATAAAATAAATAATACAGAACAGGTAAAGCAGCAATCATGGATTGTGCGTGAGAAAAACAAGACCAGCTAAGACGGATTGGTTAATAGCAGTGTTCTCTAATGAAGTATTTTATTTGTGTAACTTAATAACTTTAGAAAGAATACAACAATAATAAATTTTGAAATCTCGATAAGCCCTAAATGAAATTATAGTAGTGAAAAATAAATTTCATATAGACAATTTTAGCCTATTGACATAGCTCTGTATAACACAATATAGTAACATTGACTGAGAAGATATTTTCTTGCGGTGCTTAAAAACAGCCAGAAATATTCTTCTACACCTGATAAACATCGTGAAACTGTTTGGGCGCTCTCAACTGTTGCTGCCCATTGGACGAGGCAATTCTCTGCTGTCCCCCCCCAGTGGCAAAGAATGTATTCCTACTGTCTCCGATCCCCCCCTGAGCGCTGTGGTGACGCTGGTGTTGCGGCTGAAACTGCTGATGACTCTGGATACCAGCACCGCGCGGAGAATCACGGAAGAAGTCGGGCGGTGGAAGCACCGCCTCCAAGCCGTGGTCCTCAGCGCTTTGACGAACATCTCGCTGCTGCTGCTGCTGCTCCTGTTGAAAGGTGTTACTGCCACCAGTATGTCGAGCGTTGAGACTGGAGCCAGAGTTCTGACGACGCAGTTTGTTCGTCTGTTCCGTGAAAGAGGGAGTGGTCGGCCGGCTGTACTGGCTGAGGTCCAGCGACGGGTTCTTTAGCGCCGACTTGAGCGGTTTACCCTTAAGGATCGGTGGTTTGGGAGGTGGCGGCGGGGAGGGATCAGCGCCAGCGACAACATCCTCTGGTGAGAGTTCATCCGAGGTCGATTGTCGGTCGAGCCGGCGTCGACGCTGGGCCAGTGCATCCTTGAGATGGAGGTCGTGACTGGAGCCGGCGCCGCTGGTCTTGGGGGCAGGTGGGCCCGGGCGGAAGTTGGGTGTGCTCTTGGACGAAGGCAGGTCCCGGGGTCTCTGAGCTGCCGGTCTGCCAGTGTGGTGTGCAGTAGCGGTACCCGAGGGCGGCTTGTGAGCCACTAGCAAGGGTGGGTGCGGTCGCGGTATTATCCCGGTGGGCGGCGGGGCCTTGTTGTCGAGTGGTGACGGTGGTGGAGGTAGAATCGGAGGGGAGTCGAGATCGTCCGAGGCGGAGGGTGGAGGAACCTTAAGGATGGAGAGAGGGGGTGGCGGGGGCAGTCCACCGGCTAGAGCGGGCTTGCATGAGCGACGTTGCACTGCCTCGCGGAGCATCTTCTGTAGCGCGCCGCCGCCCTTCTGGCTCCCGGGTTCCGAGGGAAGGTCTGCGATGGGGGTTGCTTCCCCTTGTAGCAAGCTGGAGTCACCGCAGGTGGTGGAGGTGAAGGTCTGCAGGGGAGGAGTAGAGAGGACTGGTTAGGCTTCCACATACCAGAATGTTCACCACCGAAGAGAAGATTATATATATATATATACACTGTATCTTGGTCTAAATTCATCAGTATATATTATAATAAACTGCTAATAGATTTATTTATTTATTATATTTCTGACTGAAAACAAGTTTATAAATTTATCTGAAACAATTTTAGAAAAATGTATCAAATAGTTACAATTGTTACGATTTTGAAAGTAATCGTATATGGATATTATGTTGCATATTATAGCAAACCTTTTTGGTCTAACGAAAAAATATATACCATACCTATAACTGGCATAATCGAATGTCATATTTGCACTCGAAAAAATAGTTTGTGCAAAGTTCTTCATATTTTGGATACTAATGTCGGCTCTAGCAAATTACGTATGGATACAAAGCTTTATGTACATTTATTAATATGTAGCTTAATAAATGATACAATATTACAATACTAAATCCTGGAAACGAGACATTTTTAATTAAAAAATATTTCTGCAAATTCACGCATTTTGAAGAGATGTCTTTTAGGAAACATACAATATGCGTCGGGTGCGGGCATGCATGCCGGGATGTAGTCAGCTTCATTTAAAGCTAGGACCTTATTATGGAATACCGTATTCTGATTTTAGATTGAACGCATATATGAGCTTGTTCATCATGTGTGCGTGGAGCTTACTAATTCTGTTTAGTTACATATTTATTAAATGCTATAATTATTAAATATATTTTTACCAAATCAACAGAGTGTTACTTGCTACTTTATCAAGGTTCACTAGTAATAATATTATGCATGCTTTGTTTTTACTTTTTACACACTATATGATAAATTGGTAAATGGACGATTTTCTTTGGCAGCATGCGTTAGTGCTAATTTTGTACTGCAAACGGTACGCAATAATGTGGTATATACTTACACATATTTAAAAAGCAATAATGTTTAGCATTAATTTTAACTTTATAATTTTTTCTAAAACAGAAAGGTAAAATTATAATTAATAAAATGTAACGAAATTGGCTGGCGTCTTTATGTGTATCGCTATAAATTCACATGAAAGGGTCCACGTTCTGTCGAAAGTAAATGTATTTAACATGTTTATCGATTACCTTAGTCACCAAATACTATTTACCATCTAACTCAACATCATTTGAACCATTGGCTACAATGAATAGACCAAGCAGGCTGAGTTGAAGTATTAGGCCTATAGAGACAGTCAGAAAAGTGACGAATTTATTTACCGAATATTATACTCTAACTATACATAACTATGACTAACGCTAAATGTTGTTCAATTCATTAGCTATACAACACAAATTAAAATTAATATTTACAATGAAATTTGACAAAAAATATGGTTATCGAAAATCCTACATGAACAGTTCGCCTTGCACACTGTATTAGAAGCTTTAATTGGATTTTTTTTAAAAAGGACAAATTAATATTCAACATAAAATGTGATCTCATTTAAAATCATTGAAACGTCAAACTAAAAGTGAATGCAATGACGTGTAGAGGTGAGCGGTATAATAAGCGAAATACGATCAGATTCATCGGAATTCCACAGATAAAGAGTATTTATAATTTTGTTTAAACAGTATGTAGGTGGAATACGAAAAACAAATAGTTTTGAGTGACTAAGACTAAGAGTGATTATAATGTAGAAAATGAATTCAATATCCATTAAGTTAACATAATTACAAATACAACGTAGTCAAGGATATTATAAAAACAATAGATCTAAAAATAGTGACAGCTATTTTAAGAATACTCCCAATATTTGGCATTTTTTGTCATCGCTCATATTTGCTTCGAAGTATCTTTATAATTAGGCAAGATATCAAATAGACACATATCGGCTAGTAAACTATATTACTTTAATATACGAATGACGATTTTTTAACATCATTTTCGTACTTTGAAGTGACAATTTAAAAGTATACATTTAAATAAATAAACGGATTATTATAAATCTTAATTTAACAGTATATAAGAACATTGCTTAGTCTACAAACAATAAATATAAATTCAATGTATTGTGAAGAAAAAACTCGTAAGAAACTATTCTTAACTGAACCACTACAATCAATTAAATACTCATAACATAAAACAACAAATCGATAATGAGAATAGTTAATAAACACTTACAGTTAGACCTATTGAATCAAAATCAATAAAATTGATTGAGTAAAAACCTTCAGTGAAATATATAGGCTACTGTGAATATATATACATAAATTATATTAAGAAATTAAATCAATATTTTAAATAAAGTATATATATTGTTAATAAATTATTATTGCATTAAACATTATTTAAGCATTGTTATTATCTTTTGGGAAGTGTTTTTATTTATTTAGATGAATTTTATTTATTATTATTTACAACAAATTCTTTTATAATAGACATAAGAAGCACCACGTGTTCGACTGTGATTGGCTCTCACCTGCTGTCCAATGGCAGGACGGGACATGTTTGGGCGCGACACTGGCGCCGTGTAGAACTTGCTGGCAGCGCCCAACGCCGCCTCACTAACATCCCCTCCAATCGCCTGCAGTGTCTGCTGGTGCTGACTGATGGGCGGGTTGGAGGGGGGCAGAGGGGGACCGCCCACACCAGCCAATGAGGAGCCACCACCACCGCCGGGGAAACTGGCCAGTGAAACGCCGCTGTCGGACTCGCCAGCGGTGGTGTCCCGGCGCACCAGGTGGTGGAGGGCGGGTGACGCAGTGGGGGAGAGGGGGCCGCCGTGATTTGTGGAGGAGCTAGTGGTGCGTCGGTGAGAGCGAAGCTTGGCCTTGAGGTCCATCTGGGAGTCAAAAATAAAATGGTATAAACAAACTGAAATATATATTATGATATACATTAGTTTATCTATACCATGTGGAAAAATATTTCAAAAAAATAATTAACTTTTATTTTCTTTATTAAATGCAGCAATATATTCCAAATCATTGAACTAGGCTATTGTAAACTTTAATGTCTAAGTAACCGACGAAACTACCGACAAATAAGAAAATTGGAAAAATAAAAACCATCTTGTCCTAAAGATTTTATCAGTGCAAATTATTTTAACAAACACATATAACATTAATTTAAAATTAAAGAAACATTGCATTTATGTACTTTAAGCCTTTACAGATATTAACCAAACAATTAAATGTAAAAGGGGTTATATGCAATTCGAGTATAATATTAAATACATTTGGAATAATTATTTAAAATTTTTTAGTTACCTATCTCAATCTGACAAAACAGAATTCCTACTAGAAAACAAATTATTTTGAAATTCTTGTTTAAACTACATAACTCCGCACTATTTCCAGCACCGATGTATTGGGCTAAGGACCCACCTCATTGGAGAAGAATGTGGCGGGAGGAGCCGGCATATCTGACTGACTGCATCCTCGGAAGGTCGAATAACCCGCACCACTGGATCCAGCAGACCTGGGTCCTCCAGCGGAGCACGATTGCTGTTGCTGCTTCTGGTTCTGTGAATGATGATGCCCTGCTGGTCCTCCACCGCCATGTGAGCCTTGTAACTGGTGGTCTGCAGTCGCACCCCCTCCTCCTCCCCGGCGAGGCTGCATCTCCTGGTGAAACTCGCTGGTGGTGATACGCCGGGAGGATCGTGAGCGAACACTCGCCGTCATCTCGTTGCTCGTGCGACTGCTGCAGCCGGTGCTCCCGCTGAGCACACTTGAACGATCTGACTCGGAGTCTAGGTCATCTGCTGATGGAGGGGGAGGGGGTTAGCAGCGAAGAGTCGGTATTATTTCAAACTAATTCAAATTACAGGGCTAACAGTAAAAAAACAGCCATAATATCCACAAAAATTGCAAACCCGAAATTGCAAATTGAAATAAATGATATTTAAAATTAATCGACATGTAATATACCATATATACATTGTATAGGAAGTTATGAATTGTATTAGTTGTATGGTATAATTTAATTGGAAATAATTAGACATACTTGTATATATTACCAGATAACTACTATAACTACTATCGGAAGCCGCTAATCTCTTAATTATATTTAATAAGCCGATAAATCAATATATTTACCGAACATTCAAGAAACATTTATTTTAATTAATGATGTGCTTTATTATTATGTATTGGGTATGAATTAGCAGAAGTTCGCTATTTTATAAATACACAAACAATAAGTTTATTATTCGATCCGGTTAAAATAAGATTCAATTCTTTTTTTAATGTTGATAAGCGCCTGAAAGGTATTACTGATTTGTACGATAGAGAAATAGGGAAGAAAAAAATTTAAATCCGAATAAATCCTGAGAATAATTGATAAACAATATGGAAGTATTAATTCCATTAACATTCAGGCCAATCGCTTTCTCGGGATGAGGCCAACAAGCAAAGGGGCGATAAAATTACTAATTTTAGACGCAGCAATGTTTTTCCAAGTTTGTTTTAGATTGCACATATTTCTTTCAAAGTACCTTTTCTTTTCCAAGTTAATTTAACTTATTAATTATTTATGATGTCTTTCAATTACAAGGAAGCTCCATCATCTCATTTTCTTCATCAGAAGGGTGAGGGGGTGGGGGCAACAGTACCTCCTGCTACTGCTGACTACTGGCCTGCAATTGTTGTGCTAATTATTAAATAATATCGAGTATTTGGTTATTGTTATAGTTGGCTGATTAGAGATGGTTGTGCAGCTAAAACAGAGTGCCCCGATGATGTGTCATGAACTCACTTACATCAGTAAGACGACATGTTAAGATATTTTAATTCTGACACTCAATACCACATCAAAAACAAATCAATATTTAAAATAAGCAAATAAAAATAGTAACAATATTTACGATAATATCGAACTGTTTGAGATACAACTATAAGACCAACAATACTGACCTTCAAACTACAAATATTAATTTTTTTAAACGTAATATATTAAAACATATATACTGTATACTTTACAAGTTCAAACTCTAGATATATAGATACTCTAAACAGTGGATTATTAAGTTTCCCATACGTTTTTTGTCTGAAATTATCTGAATTTGTTTGAAGTATAAAATTAAAAACAATAATAATAAACAATTAATTAACTTCCCCCAGCACTAGGAATGAACAGAATAAAATAGAAAACCAACATTGATATCTATATATTAAAATATTGTAACATCTTTGGGGTAGACTCCCGATCAATGACGTTAAGATTAAAATCACTTTTTTTCCTGATAATACCGTTATCAATAGGGATTTCAATATGAAAGTTTAACTGCTGTTTAATAAAATAAATGTATTAAAATATCGGAATCCTAACTTCATAATTCAATCTAAAACATTTATTTGATTTAAAGGTGTACAAATTTGTTTACTTAATGATAGGGTGCACAAAAATGTATGCGCATATAATTTAAACACAATTATTTCCACTTTTTGTTGTAAATTAACCGTATAAAAAAATAAACTATGTTATGTGATATGTTATTTTAAATTTTAATGAAAACTAATATTTTATTTATATAAATATAAAATTATATCCGTTCATTAATAATAAAATTAACTTTATAATATGTTATTCAGCAATAAAGTTTAAAGATAGGTCTACACAAATCATTTTGAAAATAGTAAAAAATGATTGAAATAATTATATTTTACACATTTACGTAATATATTTAAAACGATTCCCTGTAAAACTACATATCTGTTTACTTATATTAAAATATATCCTTACACGAAAACAATGTATGAGATGATATGTAGTATTTATTAGTTCTGATTAACTTTATGTAAATATATTTAAAAATATCTATATATCTCTAAATGTAATAATAAACATAATATCAAATATTCGATGCTATTTATTAATAAAAACGGGCATTTAATGCGTATACACATGCATAATTATATAGTGTCATATAATACCAAAATGTAAACGTTTGTCCCATCGTTTTACACCTGATATCCTGAAACTGGATGCACTTTCTGTCAAGCCAAGTGTATAATTAGAGTCCATTAACCATAGTGTGGAAGAATTTTTTAAGCTTGGATAATTTCTTTCAATCACACTTCAATCAAACACAAGTCTTGTGCGCACTACACTTTTTGGCCCAATATTTTAATGGTCAGATGTTCTATATAAGGCGACTGATAATGCAATATTACATGTTCCTGTAATCTTATCTAAATAGGCGATGCGTTTAAATCAGGAAAGGGAAATTTTACACCCTCCACTCTGAATATACAAATACAGGACATGACACAAAATTAAACTAAATGATATAACCATTCCAATCAGTGGGTTTATTAAGGACGTTTCTTAGTGAGGGACTAATTCATCTATCAAATGTTTATACTATCCTTCTTAGAAATACTTCAAGGATCAAAAGGATATTTTGAGACATGTCATATTATATCCTAAAAAGGTATGTATCAGTTAACACCAAGATCTGACATATATATAGACTGGTGTTTTAAGTATAACGCATAATATAGATTATGACAAGCGTATCTATACAATTGAATATAATAACATAACAGCACCAAAATATAAACCTTAGGCCAAAGGAGTTCCACTGATTACGTGTCAATACAAATGTAAATTAGGAATAAATATCTGTCAAATGTAGATATATGTATTAACCACCAATATTATCGAAGTAATTGTCTAAAGAATCTTCTAGTCTATGATTTATGAATTATGTATATATATACAGAATATATGTAGAATGTTATTTTAGTTAAAACACGACCTCTAATATACCAATAAAATAATTAATTATAAATTAAGAAAACTTATGTTAGGATTCGCTTGAAAATTAAAAAAGCATAATTTACGCATTTAATTTTTTTTGTAAATATTTACAATTTATTTAAAAAAAAACATAAATATTTTAAAAATAAGTAAATGTATAATAATCATGTTAATCGAAGTTCACTTTATATTTTACGTAGTCATGTTTAACATGTAATAGCAACATTAACATTTAACATGATTCATTTATAGAAGTCAGAATAAATTTATAAATTAAGTTTTCAGCTAAGGAAAATGAATAAAATGAATGTAATAAATGTGATAAATTACGCAATAAGGAACGGTATCGTACACAGGCATCACTATATAAGTTATAACATTAAATATAATTAAATAGAATAACTACACGCATCATATATAACACAGAAATTCATATTCAATATTGCGTGGTTGTGTTTCTATATTATAATTACTGAATCATCAAAATAGCTTTCTATAAATTATACCATAAGTATATATAATAGAAATTATCCGTTAGATGAATGTGTTACCGGAACAATGACTGAGATATGGTTGATGTATGAGTTCTTATAGATTAATTAAATATGCAAAATAGCTCATTATAATGTCCTGTAGGGAGATGGTGGGTAGAGCAATATAATTGATTTTGAATTAATCATAGCGCATCCATAGTTGATTCACGTCATGTTATAAACTAAGGTATGCCATGAGTGTTTATTTTGTTAAAGATATGTATGAAGTAGGTGTGCAGTGTAACAAACTGCCATTTTAATTCGAATTTTTCGATTCTAAAGAATTGCCATAATGCTTGGTCAGATATTTCCTCTGTAATTGTAATCAGCCTTTGAGCATATAATATGATGACAAACTATTAAAAGAAGAATTTTTAAGATAAATAGTTACGCTGATAACGTAACAGTGACAATAATAATTTATAATTGATTAATGTTTCGCCGTATTATGTTCACTAATTAATCATCAATGAAATATACTCAAATGACACAAGTAGCAATAATATATGTAACATAATATCTATTGACGCTTTTTTTCAAATATTGTAAAGAGAAGTATGTCGTCCATTTAAAAAATATACTTGGGAGGTGAGTAATGACTTTATTAGATGTAGAGTATAGGGTACCTATATATCGGAACTCATTAAATGAAGAACGTATTGTATAGAGTAGAATGTAAAAGCAGTCAAAGCATGTTTAATTAGTGTTTGCCATACTATAATATATTATGATTCTAAGAAATAGGCACCATATAAATACTACAAAATAACTGATACATATTTAATCGTTTTATACATTTTTCGATGAGTTTAAAGTGATAGCGTATTTCCTATTTTATAGTACGAAATAAAATAATAAAAAGAAAACTGATATACTTGTGATTGCTTTTTCAAAATAATAATTCGCGGAATGGAGGGGAAGTCAGTATAGTGATTGAAGTGGGAAATTATAATTGTAATAAGAAATTATAATGGTGGAGAAGGTGGCATCATTATTGTCAGGGGGTTTATGACTTGTTGAAGAATTAATTTTAATTATTTAAAAAAAACTCTTAAATTCCCAGAAATATATGAATATGCACGTCGTAAATAGTGCGCAATTTGTACAAATGTATTTTTATTTGTATTGTGAATCTATTTAGATAGTCATATATATTGAAGAAAACATTAGTAATATCGATCGAAAGGGTTTATAATGTAGAATTGTTTGGACCGGTCTCCAATTTAGCTTATTCTACTGTCCTTCTATCTTTCGCTCATATAGCTCAAAACCGTGTCAATTTAAGCCAGTAAAGGTTATACGCACGATGCTATAGCCCTTCTCAGAGAAAAAATAGAATTATTGAAGATATGCTAATAATACGCGTACTCACACTAAACTGGTAGTCAAATAGAGCCATATAATAATGTAAGCGAAACAAAATGACACACCCTATAACATTATGTGTGCGTGGGGTAAACCTACATAAACCATCATAATCCAAAGGCAAGTTTCTTCTGACGCGTTTTCAACTCTTTTTGTCATCCAGATCGATGCCATCATCTATATACACGAGGACTGTGTTTTGCTAGAAATTATTTTACATGGTTTCCCTGGCAACGCAGGATGCGCAATTATAACCTATTTTTGTGACATTGAGCTTCATGAGGCTTAACATAGAAAATAATAAGCACATTACTTTAAAACAGCTGTCTTATATTAATTACCATCGGGAGGGCACAGTATAAGCTTTAACGATGAATGTACGAATTTAAAAATAAAATCTCTTACGATGATTTTAAATTTTATAATTTTTTACATTTGACACATTTTTAAAATAATAAATATAAAATATTATAAACATAAGGTAATATTACAAAGTAATTTTTAAAATAATGGAAAAATGTAAAGTTTTACGAATAAATGTATAAATATAATTTGTTAATGTAGCAATCTATTTTACTTCTAGAACTCACGTGAGGAAGTTACTGGATAGATTTTAAAGGATGCCTTTATTAATCAATATATAACTGGAATTGTTCCGTGTTACTAGAATAAAGGTTAAATAATAGTCGTTTTTGTTCATATAATTTAAAAAAAAGTTAATACATACTGAATGTAACTATAAAATTAACTAATAAACATACAAAATAATCATACAGCAGCAGAATTATAAGTCTTGGCAAAATTCATCAGATGAATTCCGGAAATAATATCAAACAACAAATATAAATGAAAGAAGAACAACAGAAAAATCTGTTAATAATAAAAATTATGAAAATATATAATAAGGAAATTCCTTAAAATATCACTATTAAACATACAAAAACATATTTGGCTATCACATTGTTAATTTGCGGTAACTTCTTATTTTAATTTGTTTTCACACCACGTGGGTCCAAAATCTTACTATGGCGCCCTCATCTGAGATTTTGTTTTCATTTAGTCTCGCTGGCTTTCACAATAAAAGTTGTTTAATCGTCCCATTAACATTTTGCTGCCCCGTTTTCAAAAAGGGGGTACCCGGTACCCGCCCCTGCATAATAGTGACTGTTTTTGGTATATAATCAGACTCAGATATAATAGCTAGTGCTTTGATTCAATCAATCAAAAAGTTACAATATTTTTTTAACATCTCTATAATCACTTCAAACATAATATATTTTATATAATAAATATTAAAACAGGTGGAATGTAAAGAACACTATTATATGTTTTGAAATTGAAGTTGACGCGTGTAAAATGAAGTTTCATATCTCAACTCAACTAAACTTGACCGCTAACAGAATGAGTCACCCATTGAGCACATTGTGTCTGTGTAGTGTATTATAGTCGGTCTATCATAGACGCTACCAAACACGCTCGATCACTTATGACTCAAACGTCGATGATGATGTAGTATTTTAAGTGAAATATTGAGACCCGCATTTTTACCTGGATAATAATGCGTTAGGTGCAAAATACAACTGCAGTATTTAATGTTGTTATATGTTTGATGTTTACTAAATTATAATAAAAATTGGTACATAAATATTTTTGGCGTAGACTGTTCATAAATAATAACAAAATAAGTATCAAATATTGTGCGTGTAATTATACAAAAAACCTAATTTTGTAATCAAATATTGATAGTGTGGCAAACCATGAAAATTAATAAACAAATGAAATTTCACAAATTAAACTTTTAAAATACGAAATTTGGCGGTTTCTGCATTTTTTAAACAAAATTGTGAAAACTAATTTATATAACGTTAAAAAAGATTATGGTAAATACAAATAAGTTTAACATTTTTAAACAATTAATAAAATATGAAAGCTACGAAATATAGAATATAAATACGCACACGTTACATATTTTTCAAATAAACACATTGGTGTATAATTCTTTTCCTAAAGAAGGCTGCGCTAATTAAATGTAATAACATTATATAGACATCTATAAAAGAGAAAAACCAGCCAGGTATAATGAAATGATTGAAAAATGCAAATGTGCTAAAAAATTTAGAGAAAGGATCTATATTTTATTGTTGGTTGTTTATATCATAGAATTTACGTAGGCCCCTATATATAATACTGATCTCTCTTTGTCGTAATAACAAAACACATATCTAAATATAAACAAACGAAAAACACGGACTCCGAAGTATTGCGAAGGTGTTTAAAACCGTAACAATCTGATTGAAAAAGTTGTTTTTCAGGTACCAACATATATTAGAATAAAGCATTGATAGGTTTTGCCACAAAGTAAAAAGGCAATTTCTAAGACTTGTTTAAAAAACTCAAAAAGGTACAATTAATTATTATAAAAATTAAAATATAAGTTTTATTTAAAATTGGTTCTATAATGATACATCAGCATTACACAAAACAAGTATTAAACAACTATAATATATAAATACTTATTAATTAAAGAAACGTTTTTGAAATATGTTTTCATATACGACTTGGCATAAAATATGCTATATACAATTAATTGTTTTAGTTTCACTTACTGCATTTCACAGAAAAAAGGACAATTCTATAAATGCTAACATTCAAATATTTAAATAATTTTTTTTTTCCAAATTACTTTTTAAACATTAGAAAAGATAAGAAATACCAGAAAAAGATAAACTGGACACTTTATTTAGCTAGCCATTCCAATATTATTTTCTATATATCTCCAGGTCTCCTACGACTCTCCTCCCCCCTCCCCCCCCCCGCATGCAGCAGTGAATTCAAAATCGAGAGTTATATGTCCCTCTAGTCTCACCATGACGCTGTCGCTGCTGCCTGCTCGAGGCGGAGGACATGGAGCGCTTGGCCTTGTGCACAGTGACCACCTTGAGGGCGACAGTGTCCCCGGCCTTGCGGATCATCTTCACCAGCTGCTCGTGGGTCCACTGGATCACGTTCTCGTTGTTCACCTGAAATGGTGGCCACGACAAGAGGAGTGGGAAGAGATTGATGTAATAGGGCGCGGCGCGCGTGATTCTGGGGCTGAGACGCATTAAGTCGAGTTGAAACAATATTTCATTAAATTATTGCGGTTTTTATCGAACGAATTAAACTTGAAAGCAGTATGTTGTGATTAGTGGGTTGCAATTCAAATTAAGCAGTTTTTTTATTCTTTAGTTTTCGGCTAGAATAACAATATATTTTGCATTGATTTATTTGAATTTTATATTAATCTTGTTATTGACAGTATTAGTTATTATTAAATTGACAATTTGTTACCATTTTATCAACTTTAAATTGAATACTCTTGTCACCAGCAATATATAAAGGTTTAAAAAAAACTAATTGATTTAAAAAGTTATCTTTTTGCAGCGTAGAAAAACTTTTTGACAATAATGTTTGTTATGTTGTCAGCAGACGAATATTTGCAAGTATTCTATTTTGTATTAATTATATTAATTTTCACAGTACCACTGGTTCGATTTTGGCAAAAGGCAATGTTATAGAAATAAACCACTTAAATTTATAGAAATAGTATTTAAAATAATTATTTTATATACGAACTTGATGCTTCGCTTAACATTTTTTAAATTACCCATCTAATCTTGAAAGAGAAATATAGCGTCGGAACATGATAAATATTGTAAATAACAATTACATTAAGTCTGGTATTTGTCGATTGTCATTTTTATACTAATAAGTTCTCGCATACTGATAAAGAGGATTGGGCACACACTTCTAGGATATAATCCCCTGGTTTGAGACCAGCTCTTTGAGCAGGGCTGCTGGGATCAATCTTGTCGAAGAACTGAAGAGCCGGAATTTCAGGGGTTGCCCGAAAATCAAGCGGATTGCCTCCTTCTGAAATCAAGGGACCAATGTACATGTTGGGTATAGTACAGTGAGTAACTTATATCTGTTTAAATGGAATTCAATCTATGATAGATAAATATGAACTTGTGTGTATACCTCGCATCCCTCGAATAACAAAACCAAACCCCTTGGCACTCTTCTGTAAAACGACTATTCTTGGCAGGACACTTGCGTCGAAATCCCTGTAAAATAAAATAGTATAAAAAAAATATAATATATATATATTGAAATCCTTTTTCTGTCATCATAACAAAAATTGAGTATATGGAGACCTACGTGAGAGTTAAAACAGACGATTTGCTCACAGCCCGCAATAGATCACCATGACTACCACCGAGTCCACGCTTCTTTTTCTTTGTAGGAGCTGAATGAGAAATAATGGTGTGACGAAAATTAGTTTCAAAATACGGTATTCATTAATGCAATAATAATTCAATAATACAATAGTAGAATAATGGTGTCAGGTTGATATCGACACGTCGAGTTTTAATTGATTAATTATTTTTTATGGGTTTACTCTACTATTATTTTCACGGCGAATTGGCTGCTTTTATTTCTGAATAATACAATAAATGTTCATTTTTTAAATGACAAACTATTGCAATAGTATCCATTGATAATATTTTTCAACAGTACATCTTTGTTAAAATCATTTCACGTTGTTAACATAATTGTTAAAGTCATTTCACGGAAATGATCAATGATTGACATACATACGCAACAGGAGAGAAAGTTTAATATTGGACTTCAATTAATAAATTAACAATTAATAACACATGATAGCTTGACTTTAATCATTTCCCCAGATAGCCCTGAGGCTATTTGGCAACATTCCATAAAATCGCACACAATTTCTTTGAGTCAATTAAGTTTAACAACTAATTAGACATATTGTAAAGTGCATAAAACAATGACTCATTAACAACAAACAAGGCAAAAATCCCACTGCAGTATAAAAAAATGTTTATTGTAAAGAATTAATTGCACTAGTTATGTCAAACGGTTACATTGATTATTATATACTTATAACGGAGAGTTACCCTCTACCCTACCCGTCATGACAAAATGGAGTAGAAATCGGGCTAGGGGAGGGGAGGCGTGGGGGGGGGGGGAGTGAAGGCAAACAGCTGTTTGACGTTCACCCTCGCCTAGCCAATGTCTACGCACGTCGAGGTATACGCTGACTCATTGTGAGCGAACAAAATAATGTGACAATGGAGGCGGAGTGAAGGGGGGTTTGTGTCGGCCGTGAAGAGAAGGAAGCGATAAGCAGCTACAGCGGCAATGCCAGGTTACACCCAAATATTATCGCCGGCTTACGGTATTGATAATATATTGACTCAGAATATCATATTCTCTATACAGAGTGTAGTTAGTTTGTATATTATTACAATAATTAATACAATTTACCATTCAATAATACCCGAGCCTTACTGAGAATTTGTTACGATACAGATAATGTACACAGACAATTGGGTTGCCTGGTTATATAATGCTGCAAATTTATTGCTTATTTTTGGCTGTATATTTGATTATTATCTATAGCTGTTGCCAAGTCAAATAAGTGCTAGCAAGACAAAAAACATGGTTAGCGGAATAATGGTGCCAACTGTACAAATACAAGAAAATCAATAGAACATCACAGAATTATAATTTATGATAATTTATCTTTCTTTAATGACATATTTAATAATTTCTTACTATTAAATAAAGCATTCTAAGCAAAATTTGCGAAAATCTATAAGGTGATGATTTGACCAACTAGAAACATCAAAGTTGAATGAGTGTTTCAAATAAACATTATATTTACCGAGTGAAAGAGTTCATAAAAAATAAGTCTAAAAACAGCTAGCCTCATTTTCTCGATCTTTTCCACTTCAAACGATTCTAAGTCATGTGAAAAGCTATGGAGCCACGAAAAGTCTCTTTAAACTTAGATCATGCAAATGTTTCATAACGGAAAAACTTTGCCAGCGAAAGATTCCAGAAAATTCCGTAATACCGGAAAAACACTCCAACCAACTAAGGAGAAACTATAATTGCTACTTTTACATAGATTCCAATTTAAACATATTTGAACTCTATATAATGTAATAAAAAATAAGAACAAAAAATGCTCCTCTGAGTGACGACAAAGAGATAACCCTATATCCACGAGCTAGAGTGTGTAACATTCGTAGTCAAGGTAACCTATTCATAGTAGGTTAGTCGAGGTCGAAAAAGGGAAAGTTGGATTTTATCAATACGTTCCTGGCGCATATTAGGAGAATATTTTATAAAACATAATTATAATGGTGGCAATGCTGGCTTATGTACAAGGAACAATAGTCAGTATAATACGGAAATAGATTAAAAGCGGGCTTCTGCATAGCCAGTGCAGAACTGAGCTCTCGTCGGTAAACAAGCTGAATTGAATGACAAGAAATAGTCGACGTAATGATTATAAAAATTATTAATTTTATCAATGCACTTTCTATGTGTATAGCTGGAACGGATCTAGAACGAGTTCCTGTTCAAAGAGTTTGATGTTCTGGTGAATATTGACTTTTAGATTTAAACATAATATCTTGAAAGAAATATGAGAAATTTAACTTAAATGGTATAATCCACAAAAGCAATTGAAAAACTGAAACAAAACTGACAAATTGTAATTTATATAAATTTGTATGAAATGTATAAACATTTACGCTCAATGGTATATTAATAAATTCTAATTATAAATGCAATGGTAAGATGTATCAGTATATTATAACATAATGTATATTCTTCATTCCCAAAAATATGGTTATTACGATGACAACAGTCGAAGGTTATTTTAAATAAAAATTAAAGAACAACAGTAAAATGAATAAATACAACGGAAATATCTCTATTAACTACATTATACTGTCATTGAAAAGTCAATGAAAAACCGATAACATTATTTTCATACATGACAGTCAAATCTTTCATAAAATCTTTTTCTAAAAACTATTACGTACTTGTTTTTCAAAAAATATAAATTAGATTCTTTTGTATTGTAACATAACTATATAATTCAATACTTTAATGCTTTTTCACAAATAAACTATATAATATATTATTTAAAAGTAACTTATTAACGATTCTTAGATAAAAAATCATCAATAAGTTTAAAAATGAGTTTATAAAAGTTGATGAAAGTAACAAAACCATTTTTTTAAACTATCGTGATATTAAATAAAATGTTACTTTCACATCATTGTTTTTTAATAATAATTCATATAATTCAGAGTAAATTAGCATAAAAAAGTAATAAAGAAATATTTAAATATGTCCACTTTCTTGATATATGCTATGAATGTTGAAAAGTGACATAAGTGCACATAATATTTTCTACAATGTGGATTACAATATTTTTCCAAGATATGTTTTGATAACCTTTTAATTGTTGAAAAAGTATGATATTTTATTTTAAAATTCCACTGTTTAGAATGCCCTGGTCTGGTAGTTATTTTCCTTGAAATTTTCAAACGCAATACTATGTTTTCCGATGGCTAACAGTGCGCAAAATAAATTTGCACTCACGACTCTGACAACAACATTCGACAAGAGAACGACAATAGAACGGAGAGACTAGACTCACTCTTGACGGAAGTGATGCTCCCAGTGAAGGAGGCGGAGTCCGTCATATCCCGGCCAACACCGCCGCCGCCGCCAGCAGCCGCCGCCACAGCAGGGTCCACCCGACCGCCCCGCTTCCCCTCCTGACCCCCCGGAGTGAGAGTGGAACAGTCGCCCGGCTCCAGGCTGTCCAGGTTGCACACCGACTTGCTCAGGCCACGTCCCCACTTGAGCCCACCGCCCGCTATAGGGATCATAGATGTCGAACTAGAATTAGTATAGCTTCTGGGCCAGCTGTATTTTTCTTGTACCGTTAGAGGTTCGCATAATTCGTTAAGGTTTGTTAAGGTTCCCATAAACAATACGCAGATATTAAAATCGATAAAAATAAACAAATTATATGGCAATTATTTCATTAAATAGTTGAACTAGCTTTATATAAAAAATATTATCTACACGTTAATCTATCTATTCATAGATTTTCTGCACAATTACGTATTTTATTTAAATATTACAAAAGCTATTAATATATATGGGAAATAGGTATAATACATTTTAAATAAGCTATGAACATGACACGTTTTAAAAAACCCACAATTAGGTCTATTTACCAAGACGGTTGTCATTTATGTCCCGCAATAAAGATGCCATATTTAAACGAGCATTGCAAAATATATTTTATGAATGATTTCGCCCTAAAATAATGGCTAATTAGTTTTACACTCAATAAATAAAAATGGTTTATCTATCCTAAATATAGTTAAATATCTATAGTTAAGATGTAATAGAACCAAATTATCTCCAACTTTGATAAAAGTATATCGAAAAATAGATATATGGCTAATATATAAATTCAACTGTTAGATTTATTAAGTGATTTTTGATGCTATACATTTGAAGAAATCATCTTGTCAATATACGCGAGTCTGATGTAGTTTTTCAATTAATTCTTCATAAAATAATGAATTACGCATGTTGTTCAAAATCACGATCTTTTATCACTTAAACTGTCACTCTTTTAATACTTAAATTGTCACTATTTTATCACCTAAATTTTCACTCTTTTATCACTTAAATTGTCACTCTATTAACACTTAAATTGTAACTGTTTTATCACTTAAATTATCGATCCCTCTTTTATCACTTAAATTGTCACTCTTTTATCACTTAAATTATCGATCCCTCTTTTATCACTTAAATTGTCACTCTATTATCACTTAAATTGTAACTCTTTTATCACTTAAATTGTCACTTTTTTATTACTTAAATTGTCACTCTTTTATCACTTAAATTGTCGCTATTTTATTACTTAAATTGTCACTTTTTATCACTTAAAATTGTCACTCTATTATCACTTAAATTAACGATCCCTCTTTTATCACTTAAATTGTCACTCTTTTATCACTTAAATTGTCATTCTTTTATCACTTAAATTGTCGCTATTTTATCACTTGAATTGTCGCTATTTTATCACTTTTATTGTCACTCTTTTATCACTCATAACTTAAATTGTAATCATTTAAATAGTTTTCTAAAATGTTAACATTCGTACAGATAATTAAATATAATTCCGGTGACCATACATTCGTATATCAAGATATTACTAGTTTCACATGTTATACACACTTACGATACAATATTACTAATTTACAATATTAATATGTTGAATAATATTACTGGATGCACACGTAGCACGTTAACAACATTACTATTTTTTCTCCGACAATTGAGGTTGTAATAGTATAACTATATCTAAAAGCATTGATCTTTTAAAAATTTATATTGTATAAATTGTTCTGTAATATTTAACACGAAAACGAGGAAATAAATAATCTGAGATATAGTCGTTCTGATTGCAACGCAAGAAGAAGTCAGAGAAAAACGTAAAATGTTTTTATATAATTCTATATATTTCTTTTGATATATATATATAATGTTTATTCTATTTTTTTAAACAGTTTGTTAGTACATATCTAGAGCGATCATTTAAGCTAATATGAAATTTCTAAATAAGTATAATCAATAGACTTTAGAAAGCAATTAAATAAAGCATGTGTACTCTATTTAGAATTTCAATGGTATTTAACATAGTTCTTAAAATATATGCCAACTGTTGTGTATTGATACAATGAACAAATGTGCGAACAACTTGGATCCATTTCAACATACCCACATAAGTTATGAAGATATTATAAGTATATTTAATTATTAAAAAAGCAACTTGATTACAGGATTAAATAAAGCGAAGGCCTAATAGATTTTGAACAATACATATTTATACTAACACAGAGACCCACAAATAATCAGCAATAGCGCTTACGTAACTTGTGTACCACGTAACTGTAATTTCAGCGTATAAATTAAGTTTTTAAATGTTAAAAAATACAAACAATGACTAACGCTTGCAAAACATATCGTGAATATTGTGCATATATAGTGTAATATTAAGCTTGATATTTGTAATAAAGATTTGAATAAATATCGTGTAATATTAGTATGGAAAATTGCATTTTAAAATAATATGACAAAATATGCAGTTTTCTTGTAAAGAATTTACTACTGATATAGAAACATTTCAAACAGAAAGCTGGCTATAGCCTACTATATTTTTAACAATACCAAGAGTACAGTAAGAACAATTATCCATTAGAATCACATAATAGTATTTAAAATAATTCATTTGATAATATTTCACTTGCACTAATCTTATCAACAGAAGAAGTACGATTACAAATTCTTTCGTGAATCTTCATTTACTCTGACAGAAAAACATAAGGCCTTTTCCTAATAGGCGGCTATGGTTTTTCGGCCTTCTTGATAATGTTAACTTTTTTTAGACTTTCAACTACTTTAAAAGCATGAATATTTCCATTAGATTTTTGCATTAATTTTTCACACTAGTAAACGTTTCAGTACAACATGATAACTTTCTATCACGTACCAGACATTAATAAAACTGATTATTCTTTCCAAAAATTTTCTTGGTCAATAAACTATATTGTTCTTGACCCTTCAGAAGGTGGCCACAGTATCTCTTGCTGTTCAATGATGAGCATAGGAGGAGGACGAAACAATAAAGTCATGTAATAAATGCTAAATTAAATATACACCAAATAATACACTTACTTAACATTATAAATATTCCCAAGTAGTGTGGCGAAACATTTTATAAACTCTATAGTGTATGTCAAGCAGTAAATCAACAATTGAATATCTAATGATTTATCATTAACAAACAAAATCTTCCATTTCAATGTCAACCTCCACACGATCACCACTCACCAGTAGCGGAGGAAGCGGAACCCTTGCCTAGCTTGGATTCGAAGAGCGACCCTCCAAAGCTCGACTCGGTGTCACTGGACAGCGGCTCATAGAGCACAGCCCGGGTGAACCGCGCGGACCTCGAGGTGGGCAGACCCTCCTTCCGTCCACCTGCCACTGTGCCGCTGGTAGTGGGGCCGCTGCAGCCGGAGAGGGCCGGTGAGGGGGACAGTGGCAGGTCCGTGAGACGGCCCATGCTGGAGCACCGATTGTAGGCGCGCAGGGCGGGCACGCTGGTGCGGCGTTGGGTGTTGAATTGGGGGCTTGCACGGAGCATAACTGAGGGGGCGGGGTTGAGGGGGAAGGGATGGACAAATTCAGGGTTCGTGCAGGAAAACCAAAGTCAAAATCGAGGATTTTCGAGGGGTTGTTAGACAAAATTTTTTTATCAAAAGATAATTATTTATTAAAAATAGTGTATTTCTATCTTAGTTTGATATATTACATACAAAATAAAAGATTTAATTTGTGCAGTCATTATTTTTCTGTCGTTTGGATGATTCTTTTTTGTAAACGTTGTAAAATTGAGTTATAGCAATAGTGCCGCACAAAAATATATGTTCACATTTTTGACAGAATCAATACAAAAATGTTAATGCCTAAAAACTTTAATTGTTTTTATTGAATTTTCGAGATATTTTCAAAAGTTTAATTTCCGAGGATGTTCTAGTATCGTCAAAATGGAAACACTGCAAATAATGACAGTTATATATCATGATGATGGTGAAATAAGGATTCATTACATTGTGTATAATTTTAACTAATTACAATGTAACATTACATCCGATGAATATTAGATAGGCTAACTATACTATTTTCAATGGTATATTCAAAGCGAACATCCCATCCTAAAAATAAAATGTTGACCGTCCAGTCAACCAGCGCACAGCACTACGACTCACCAACGTCAGAGTCCTGGAACTCCTGCACGACCTTCGCCAGCGGGACATGGTCCGCCAGCAGCGCCTGCTGATAGGGCGTATGTCCCGCCCGGTTGACCAGATTGCGGTCCGCACCACGGAACAGCAGCAGCCGGGCGCAGGCCTCCTGCCCCAGCTGGGCGCACACGTGGAGCGGGGAGTTGCCGCTGAGGGGGGACTGGCTGTTGAGGTTGGCCCCGTAGCTGATGAGATGCTCGAGGTGCTGGACCCGGCCCAACCTGCAGGCCTGGGTGGAGGGGAAGCGGACGATTATGGCAAAGTCGGATGTATAGGTTAATTATTGAATAAAATTGACTTTTGAAGGAGTTACTAAGGGAAGGACAATTCCATGAATTATACGATTTTATTATAATGTAATGACAACTAGATGATGTCCATCTCTCATTCAGCTGTACATACTTGTTATAGTTTCAGTTAATCAACATAAACAAATATCTAAATAATCGTTCCCAAAGTATCATGATATATTATTTTAAACCTTTATATATTTAGCTATTAAATAGTATTTATGAATTAAATTAATAATAAAAGTTCATTAAGAAAATGTAATTTGATAATATATCACAACACAAACGCGTATCTTTAAATGGCACTATATAATAATTTATATTAATTAAATACTTTATGAAAACATATTTTATAGTCTAATTATTTACAGATAATTACAGAAATAACAATCAATGATAGTTATTGTCAATACCGAATTGTTTTAAAAAACACAACAGTCTCTGATTGCGTCTCATTTGGGAACTGTAATAGTACCGTGAATGAATATATCACCTATACTATTAAAATGCATACTTGTTTATTTACCAAAAATTTAATAATATGTGTAGTACCTGATGTATCTCCTGGAGGCCGTTGTCATCGGTGATCCCGAGAATCGAGTGCTCGTACAGCAGACGCTCAACGCAGAGGGAGAGTGTGTCATTGGTCACCGCATAGTAGAGCGGTGTCAACCCCCGTGTGTCCCGTGTGTTGGGCGATTGACCGAGATCAAGCAGGGTCTGCAAGTAGTGGCACGGCGGAAACAGAACACGGTATATTTACTATTATAAGTCGACTATGTGCCCGACACGACGTGGTCATGTTGCGTGGAGGTCGCGATAACATCGGATGTGTAACGATCAAGACTGAATGAGTTATGTTTTGCTGGATGTATTGTATCAATGGTATTCCGAGAGTTCTAATGTATTTTATGACATAATACTAAACATTTGTTACACTGAGCTTAGTAATTCGTGTTAACAGTCTTTTAGTTAGAATTGCACTGCCAATAGATTTTTGTAAACTTTCAGTTTATCAATTATATACTTTGAATATAACATGTGTCAAAAGGAATTTGACTAAATATATTAAAACGTTGATTATAAGAATTTGAACAGCCTATAAAGTGTTAATAACTATAGTATATAAGTGAAAAACTGTTGAATATTTATTAAAAAACAAATTTTCTTACTTTACAAATAATATCTTAAATAATATGAAAATTTAGAGAAATAGGATGTATTAAAATTGTCAAATATAACACATTTAAATAAAAAAATCTGTAAATGTTAAATTTGTAAACATAATATTTATAGCATTTTGTATAATTTAGGTGACGGTAACAGAATGCCTTGCTATAGTAGTGTTCTAATTGTAGCATATTTAATAGAATTGTTCTGTTACAGTTTAAAATTAATAGACAGCTAAATATTATAAAATCATTTAATACACTAATCCAATTATATATTAATAAATAATAGTAATACGATACCACATGACTTAATAAAGATACTGAAATCAGTTCCCTAACATAAAATATCTTTATATAGAGTTAGCAATGAATGACCCCCTCTCACCTTAACCGCATCGAAATTTCCCGCTTCGGTTGCCTTGTGAATTGGTGTCATTGAGTCAACAGCTCTGAAGTCGAGTTGAGCGCCCCCACTCACCAGAGTCATGATGAATTCACGCGGTTCTGGATGAACTGATGCCAACGTTAGAGGGGTCTCTGTCCATTGGGGGGACGGATGCAACCAATAGCAATAGTTATATTAGTCCGAAGTCATTGAGAGATATTTGACTCATCACAAAATTCTTCGAACATTTTACTAATTATTACAACATAGATTGATTTTGTTAAATATATTGGAAAATTTATTGTATTAAAATATGTTTACCATTTCTTACACACATCTCTTTTGCTTTGTCATTTGAAAACGATAATACAATGTAGAATAGTTAATTACCATATAATATCGTATGGTTATATCTTTACTCTGTCTCTCCTAATAAGTATATTAGAGTAACATAACGGTTATTAAAATTAGCTAAAAACCAAGGAACATATGTAGTTACATACCGAGCGTGATTAATAATAAATAATGTATTGAGTAAATTGAAGAATATATATAAAATGATTTTATTTTAAAAACTTAAATATTTTAAAAAGTTTATTTTAATTTTCATAAGTGGTAATGAATTTCTAAAAATAGAATACTAATTTGAATAAGATGTTGATTTTTTTGTTCCCATTAGTTTTTATTAAAAGAAGAAACGGATATTATAAGTAATGATAGAATACTTTTAAAAATATGAAAATTATGATATCATACATATGGCTAAAATATGATAATAAACATTCACATGTTAGAAAAATTTATTACGAAAATAATAATACAATTTTTATATTTTTGATAATTGACTAATCTAATATTTTTATAAAATTAATGGTTAATCTTTAAAAAAATTATTACTAACCTCCCGTTTCTTTTACATGAAAATTCGGATCAATTCCTTTGTTTAGCCATTTTGACGTTTTAGATAGATCGCCTGCCTTAATACCATCGACAAACTGGCGTAAGTTACTCTGAAACAGATAAGCGATCAAATAAAACGTGTTCACAAATAATATAGAAAATTGTTTTATAAACAATACCTTTGTATGAAGTTTCTTTAGTTTAGCAGCAGTTATTGCAACTGTACGCTGTAGACGGCATTTATACTTGAGCTAAAATAAGATATAGTCGTGATATATAAATATATAATACACATAAAAGACATGCAACATTTAAATATACTATACCTCTACGTTTGGATTCGTTCCTTGAAATCCGTAATCCTTTAGAGTTCGTTCTTCTTGTAAAAATTTCCCAGTTTTTCCATTTGCAGGTGGTAGATAGAGACCATAATTTTGGGCATCTTTCAATTCTTTATCGAGCATTCCAATTATTGTATGCTTCACATAAGCAGCTGTTTCAGTTAGCGGAAACTGCAACAATTTCTACAAAGTAATAATAATTATTATAAACGAGTAAGTTTAATTATGGCAAACTGCAATATTAACTTGGAAAAAACAAAATAACACACCTCATCGTGAAGATCTGGAATAAATATTTTCATAAATATTGAACCCGGTTGTCTTCCTGAAGATCCAGAATCGCTGTAGCTGTCCATACTTCCTGACATTCCCGAGTCGCTGTCGTACATGCCAATCTTGCCGGCTGAAGGACTGCTCTTCATAAGCATTTAGTCTAATTAACAGTAAGAATGGTATAATTGTTTTATAAAGTATGTTGATAATTATTGTGTATTCTGTTGTATTTCTTTGATAAATTACTGTCGAGTCGATAAAAATATGTATGCTGGCGAAAAGAAATGTAAGCAATCAAAAGTCTAATCATACTTACAAGTCATACGTAGTAAATATTAACCGAAATCACGGGCTTTGCATATAGCTCAACTTAGGTGTTTGCATTAAATGTAGTCAATACAATTTTTATACAAAAAATGTAATAAATACTTTGATATGGTAAAGAATGTGTGCTGGTTTAGAGGAAAAACTTATAATATTATTTTATTAATAATAATTGTAAATTTAGAATTATGTAATAACTATCATGGATTCTTTTTGAATAGTGATATAAAAATGCACGTAATCATTTTTAACTCAACATAAATCAGAGTTGCATTTAGAAATTTATTTTAATGGCTAATACAAAACAAATTCAAAAACATAATATTTTGTACGCTATAATCTTTTTACTTTTAACAAATTAAATATTAACATTTACAGTAATAATATCCTTGTATTACATTGAAAGTTAGTATGTTTCGATATTGGAGTATATCACTATCGGCATAATATGTACTTTTACAATTTAATACACAGGGCAACTCATAATACTTCAGTTGTAATATACCAAATGATTAAAAAATATATATAATGAACCAACTAGTGACATCTACAAGCTAAAATAGTTTAAAATGTGCACCTACAAACATATGATAAATTAATATTAGATTACAAAATGGTTTAATTATATAATTTTTATAATAAATGGTATCTAGGCAATCCACAATAACAGAATACAGTTTTTTGTTAAATATGTATAATATTCACATATTTATGTTAAAGTTTGATGAAGAAGTACTAAATATTTCAGAATTATCAATTAGGAGATGACAATACAACAATAACAAAATAATATTGTTAAATATTTCAGCTATTTATAGCATAAGCCCATGTTTTATTACTAACTGTAAACAGTGAAAATGGCAAAATATAATGAAATGTATAAAACATATCATTAAAAACGTTTAGATATACATAAGTGTTATATTCTGTAGTTTATTTTTTAAATTAGTTATTATAACACAATTTTTTTTGGATTTAAATATTACAATAAATGATTGCATGCAATTAAAAAATCATTCACTGGATTAATATAAAATATTATATAGTAGTATTTATAGTAGTATTGCATACTCTATAATATTCATTTAATATAGTATTAAAAGTCATAAAGTAAAACTAACATTTAACTTTTCATACTATTGATATATATATATATATATATATATATACATTTATAATTAATACGATAGTACAAATGTAATTTTCGGATAGTAAATAATACCAATTATGTATTTAATGGTAATAATAATATATCAGTTAGACACTCAATAATTATAGACACTGAAACAATTTTTACTATTTAAAAGTTATTAGGTATGTGGATCAAATCATCTAATAAATAATGTGAATGATAAACAAATTTAAGGAACAATAACATGAATAAAATTACTGGAATAAAATATGTTTAAACAGCTGAAAACATGAGGTAAAAAAATAATTGTAAAAAAGTATTGCATGTGTTTAAATAAACTAGTATGTTAGTTAAATGCTAATTTTTGCAGGTTATAAAGTTATATAAACTGACAACAAATAAATACAATAGAAAAAACATATAAAACAGTTAATATTTTAAAAATAATTTAAATATATAAAAAGAAATACTAAATAATGTTAATTAATTATAAAGTAAATGCTTAGAAAATGTTGACATGCATATTAACAAAATATGTTGTTATTATATTTTGTGATATTTCAAATAATATGACTTTATTAAACATACTTAAAAATAACTATATTATATAGTAAAAACTAGGTAATAAATGTATTGCAAAATTGGCTAAATGAACAAATATTTCCTGTCATTATTGTTTATGGCATATTTTAACAAATTAAAATTTGTTCTACTAGTTGATACATTTTAATTGAAAGTTGTATAAATATACATTATGAAAATCATAGAAGTATAAGTAAATTAAGCTGTTTTCATTACCTTATTATTATTATAAAATTATTTTAAAAAACATTTTACTTAATAAAATAATAAAACAGAATTTTAATAATATATTATAATATTCCCCAGGAATACAGAATATAATTTAATAAAAAAAGTACTAAATAAATGATGTAATAAATAATTTCTTAAGACACAACTTTTTCTCCAATGGCCTTTACATATTTCACATAAAAAGTAATTACAAAAGGTTAACATGTTTTCAATATGTATATAGTTCATAATGTACTACTCCTTGCTTTTGTATAATATCTTTTTAAAAATGAAATATCATCCCTTACAGTGTCAAAACAAATGTACAGTATTTGTGTTATCAGTATTCCCAATATTTTATCAATATTAATATAATAAATAGATTTATGCGTCATGGCTAAAAATAGATCATGACCCCCCCCCCCTCCCAAATTGACTTTAATACAATTTCAAGATTTTTTAAACAAAATGTGTTCATAAAAATTCTTACACACAACTTTTATACATTGTGTATTAATTCTTTTATATAGATGGCCTCCTCCACCTATTAAGAGTTATCAACAATTAATCAAAGGAAGCTATAACATATTTTATTTTACAAGTCATTCAGAAATTGTTGTTGACCACTTACCCACCCATACAATATTGAATTAATTACAGGTTAGCATAGAAGAATAATAATTTATATTTAACACAGGTAAACAGTCTAAATTCTTCATAGTTTTAGTAATATCAGAATATTAAAAATGTTAAAGAAAACATTGCTGCTAATATTGCAAAAAATGATTTTTGCCAAACATAGACAAATAGCAAAGTTCATATTAAAAATAGAAAGTAACTTATATTTGAACTACATAATGACAGTTCAGAATGCCAGGAGTCCTTATCTCCATAACCATAATAGTTGTATTCAGCAAAATTAGCATTTAAAAATAGAGTAAATAATAATTGAATTCTTAAAAAGATAGATATATTTAATGCCCCCCTGGGTTGAAAAAAATATTAAATTTCCAGGTTGATATTTTTATGATTTTTCTAGAATGCATTTTTCATGACTTTTTCAGATTTAATGATAATTATAGGAACCTTGGATATATGAATTATGTATTTGATAAAAATTTTTTCTGAATTAGTCAGTCAAATATATGTGATTATAAGGAATGTAAGTTAACTTGTCTTGAAAATAATAAGGCAAAGTCATTCAGAAATTAACTCAAATAATCAGATAAAGTATGATAATCAAATAGATATATTTCTATTGTTATATAAAACTAAGATAAAAGTGAACATTTATTTCAAGTAAATATTAGTAAATTTATATTGATTATATTATTAAAATAAAAATCTATATTACATACATTTATATATTAGTTTAAAAATTACTATAAAATAACTTTTATTAATAATAGTATCTCAATAATTTGTATTTATAATTGATTAATATAATTTATATTATCTCAATTATAATGAATTCAACAATTACTAATAGTAAATAATAATCAGTTACTTATATATTAAATACCAAAGTATGCTATTAATTATTAAATATTTTAAAAACAATATAATATAAATTTTATTTTGTGGTATTTAAATTAATAAAAATATTTGTATTAATTATAATAGTTAATAATTAAGACAATTTATCATTAAAAAGATAATACATGACATTTGTTAGAAATTATTCCAATGTAGTCAAAAAAATTTATTATAATATTATGACATTGTCTAAATTCCCCAGGATCTATTTATTCCTAAATAATATTTAACAGGTTCATTTTTTGTTTGGAGAAATTATAAGAAACTACAAATATCAGTATTAATATTATTTTAACCATTTGTTTAAACAATATTTACCTTATTTGTTGATATTTTTTAATACTTTGTAGTAAGTTTATAACAATTCTAGGAGATATAACCTTTGGGCTATTATTTCTTTAACAATTTCATGAGATATAGCCACATGCAGTGTAATATTCTTTAATTTTAATATAGATGCATACCTGGCTATTGTACAGAGATGATAACAGCTAACACAAAAATCCAAGGAAGTTAATACAACATAAATGAGGCCTATGGTATAACTAATGCATATACATAATCTCATCTGGTAGCACATAAGACTTAATAATTCAATACTAATTTAATTAAACCCCCTACCCCTTACCCCATTATTGCATATTTTTTGCAAATTATAAGATCCAATAAAAATATTAATAATTTGTGGAAATTCTCTAATCTGCAGAAAATTTTCATCCCTGATATTATTATTCTATATTCAATTTCAGACTAAATTTGTATAATAAATAAAACATTTTTTAAAAGGCAGGAATTTTCCTAATAGATAATTCAATAACATTTTGTAAAAAATATGGGTAGGTGAAATGGTTGGGCAAAAATGTCACATAAGACATTTATATAAAAACAGTATGTAATAATATGAGAAATCATACTGTCTGTCACTAAAGATTAAACAAGAACAGAAAATTAAAAATAAAAACATAAAATTAAAAATCAATAAATGTAGTATAAGTAATGTCAAAGGAAAAGGCAATGAGATGGAGTCAAAAGAATAAAATCTACAGGAGAGTAAAAAAGTCAAAAGATCTGGAAA
>JAUZND010001989.1:0-13130 GCA_034780555.1 Coelogynopora nodosa
ATTTATTTACTTTGCTGTGTCTGTTTTTAAAAATTCTTCATAGTAAAATGTTAGAGCAGAGAGTAGCAAAGTTTTTTTGCATACCTTGTTACTATAAAGTTTTTAATATGAATAATAATAATCGCAACAAAATATGATATAAAAAAATGTGAGATTATAATTGTGCGTTCTTTTAAAATTTAAATTGCTAAATCGAAACAAAACATTATGTTCCACAGTAGTGTAAACGGCTATTGCAACTCTCGACTTTTTTGCACTACGTGAAACAAATATTCAAAGTATTGTCAGACAAAAAGTTGAAAATTTATGAAATATTTTTTTAAAATGATTAAAATTAAATTTTAAAATACCAAAATTTACTCCCCTTTCAAAAAAACAATAAAATTACTATTATAGTCGTCTTATACAAAAAATACAACGATAAAAACAATTTGATTAAGTGCAAAGTGATATCGGTCATTTTTAAATTATTTTTTTTTCTATATAGTGGTCAAATTTATTAAAAAAAGAATTTAAATTAAATTCTAAAATTTAAATTAAATTTTAATGCCCAATTCCAGGCGGGAATCATTGTCATTTTAAATTTATATTCTTGGCGTCATTAAAATAAAATGAACTTTTCCTCATTTTTGTACACAATATTTTCATGTTGGACATCAGTGTATCCATGGTTACCACTATTTGAGAGGACCAGTACTCATTAAATGTAATTTAAAAATTTTTTTGGGTACATAGTTCGTTTTCTTGTAGTTAAGGGGTATAAAATTGATCCCAAGCATTTTGGATTTAACAATAATTAGTTTTTTCACCCACCACCCTACTGCATATCCTTATATTTATTACTGGACTAAATACCAGCTACAAATAAATTGCAAAAAAATTTTTTAAAATAAATATATAATTTTATACTATATTTTTATGTGCAGTATAAAAAATTCACAAAAGAGAGTGTTATATTTATCCAGCGTTTTTGCCCATGTGCACAAGTAAAAAATTTAATTACAACTGGTGTAATTAATATTTGTAAATTTTGTACTCCAGGTATTGACGTTCCTTCGTGCAAGTGTGTCATTAACTTTACCATGCCACGCGACAAAAACAGAATAGCTAGCCCAGAAGATTATCTACACCGCATAGGGCGCACGGGAAGATTTGGAAAGCCTGGTATCGCCATTAATCTTATTGACAATGAAGGCGATATGGATGCAATGCACATGTTTGAAAAACATTATGGGATGACAATTTGCAACATGGGACCTGAAAAGATTCAAGTGAAGAACGAAAATGCTGACGATTTCATTTGGGAATAAAATATTTATTAAATTTTATTATTTAATATTCAATTTAACGTCTTTATAAAATTCCTTTTTGATCCTTTAGAACTATGCGCCGGGGAAATGTTGATAGTTGAATTTTCGTTTAAAAGTCTAGACACCTTTTCATCAAGCTGATACATTTCTTTATCATCATCTAGCGTGCCCAAATTCGAATGAGGAATATTTGTGTATTCTGTCGGTGTTAGTCCATCCATCTGTCCCACACTATACTTTGAAAACTTTTCATTATAATTCTTGTTTTTTAATGTTGACAACTTTTGGTCTACCCCTTTTGCTTCTATTTTCCTCTGTGTATATTCTTTACTATTCAAGATTGTGGCAGAGACGGGTAGAGAAAAGCTCTCATTCTCTGATATAATGTCCACATCTTGTCTAATTTTTATGGAATTTGTGATATTGTTTAATGTCGTTGCGACAGCGTAAAAGACAATTTTTAATTCGGCTCTCAAACCGGCAGCAATCTATTCAAAAATAAATTTGAATACAATAAAATAGAATATTAAAATTTAATTTTTAAAAACTTACCATTCCTGGTTTATATTGAACTCTAATGCTAGAAATGGCCGTTCCTCCATCTATACTCTTTGGTTTGTCGACTTTAAACCTTATGGGCTCATTGCCCGTGTTGATAAGCCATACACTGTGGATATAAGTAAACCCCTCTTTAACTGTTCCAAAATCAATCATTTTCGGAAATAAGCGGAGACGTCCATGGAGTACATTTTTAGGGAGTTTATAGGTTGAGCTGTTTTTCACGTACATTTTTTTGTATGTGTCGCAATTCTATCAATAACATTTTATTTTTTAAAAAAAATTTCCATTACATTCTTCATCTCATGATGACTATCTTCTGCTAATCCAATTTTTAGACAATTTGGAATGTTTTTTCCAAACTCACGATACTTCTTTTCATTATTTTCAGTTTCAATAATTTCATCCACTTGAAAAACGGGGGAATTGCAAATTTGTGTTACCTCGAAATGTTCGTTTTCTTCCAAAACTTCAGTAATTGAGTCGGAAAAGAGACTCTTGTTTAAATCTTCAGTGCAAGAATTTTCTTGAGTAGAACGGCTTTTATGTCTATTGGCCTGCATGGGCCTCACATTTTGTAAATCGTGAATATGTTCTATAGAACAAGTTTATAAAAAAACATTTATAACAAAATTTTTAAACAATACCTTCAGACTCTTCTTTAATCCCTCCAAATTTAAGAGAATGGGACATGTCCATTGATTTTCTTTGGCGTAAATATCCTGAAGAAAAAATTTTAAAAAAATAAAAAAACTTTTTACTCGAATCCTCCAAAAGATTAAACGGCACCCAGCTCTCATCCGGAGTAGACAATTTTCTAAACCCATCATTCACCTTACTCAAATCATTGTAAACTACAATCCTCCCATTCGTACTAGCGTCAGAAATACTCCTCGACCTTTTACTCACCCCTTTTTTCACAGTGAGATAATTCTCCGCCACTGACTGATTACGAATCTTTTCCGGAGTACTTTTAATGGAAGATTTGCTCTTTTCCGACTTACCATCACTCAAATTGGTAAAAGTGGTAGTCACTTCGTTCAAAGCTTCCGAAACACACTCGTGGACAATATGGTTGATGTAATTTTCAGATTCGAGGTTTTGTATCGTATAACAGACTGCCTTTTCATTCGAATCGTACAAGTGCCATTTCCGATACTCCAACTGTCCCATTTTTTCAATAGCCTTATAAATTTTTACTTTAATCTCTGGTGTCAACAAACAAAAATGTACAAAATTCCTCGTCAACATTACATTTTCCAAAATATCGGGTTCCATCTTTTCGTAAAAAACATTACTGCAAACATCCAAGCCGCACTCTTGCTTAATTCCACTCTCGCGGAAATTTACCGACTGCAAACCGAGTGGAATTATTGAGTTTTTCTTATACTTGTTATTCCACGACTTTTTATGCCGTCTCAATGGATAAAATGTATCAATGTAATTGACACCAGCAATCTCTGTGCTCTGATTATTCACTATAACAGTCTTTTCCGCTTTGCTAATTTCATTCAAATACGATTCGGTTTGTTCAATGTTGCATATTCCCCTCCCTGATCCATCTGCATCCACGACATAAAGTTTATGATGCTTTGTTCGTGCTAGAATAATGTCGATCGTTTTTGTGTCATCGCAGGCTTCTTTGTTGCTTTTTATGATGAGCTTTCCGTCATTTGTCACACAGTACAATTCTCCATTGTGTTCTGCAGTAGTTTCAAAGAGAGGTTGGTCCGTTTGTATTTTTAGCGTAAATGTGTAATTCAACTTTTTAATGTAAGGCTCCACGGAATCGTCCAGTTGTACATTTAAAAGCGACGACACTTCTTGTTGCACTGTTATATATCCTTCAGAAAGGTCCATGACAACGTGGAAATTATCCGACGTGTACATTTCGTGTGTGTTGATGTCGTACGAATTCATAAAACTTCCGTCGGCCAATTGCAACACGCAGCTGTGATGATTGTGACTGAATATGACGGTGGCGAATTTGCAATGTTCCACCATCACAAAATTTTCTGATTTATCATCGGAAGAAAAAGAGTACTTTTCGTTTTTTAAATACAACAGTCTGTCTTGATCAGTGCACGTAAAACGAGTTATTCGCGTTCCATCGCTATATTCCACCACGGAAGACTCTGGGTCGATATCAACGAACGTAAACCCATCTTCTCTGCTATATAAAGTTTGTTTTGTGTGTGGATCCACAGTCACTTTAACTTGTAGTGGTGGAGCTTCAATGTGACCTACTGTTATTCCATCAATGCCTACACTAGAACAGTCGTACAAAGTACGCATGTCCCACTCGTCATTAGCAATGTCATTTTTCGACACATACGACTTTATACTGTTCGTATTTTCGCCTCCTTCATTGTCGCTTTTTAAGCTGTTTTCAGCGACAATTTCGTCGTCAGGTGAAGTGGTAAAAGGCTTTTTAGAGATGCTCTTTTTGTTAACAGTCAACATTGACGTTTCAATCTCTTGATGGTTCATTTTTAAAGTATAATGACGAATAACTCCACTTGGATGCAAAACGTCCACAGTATCATCACTGTAATACACAACAACACTACCCTTGTTGGTAATAAACCTCTTTGTCTCTTTAGACCCCAATACATTCAATGCATTGTTAGTGCATTTAGAATGCATAATTTGTTTTATGCAAAAATTATTCGACTTTTTGACATTTACAGGAATGTACTGAACAGTTAGACCGGTCGGCGCATTGATAGTCACATTAGAACAACTATGGGATACATCATCAGTTACCGATATCCTCATATTTGAAGCTGTTTGCATCTGGAAAGCCACATTCATAAAATTGGAAACATTTGCTTCGTTTGCTGTATAATGAGAGACAAACAAACCTCTGTCCTTTTTAATACTACACGTGATTACATTATTGCCCTCCGTATAACTGTAAGATTTAACCGATATTTCTGTCCCATCGTCGCTATACACTGCAGAGTGAGTTCCATTTACATGAGGTAGAAAATTGCCCACATTGTAACCATAAAAATGATATTCCTTCTCTGGTAAAGTGACAACTTGATCCACATTGCTCTTTTTTCTGTTTGCGTTTTTATTTTCCACCACATCCAATTTCCCCGTCTTTTTTTGTGCACCTTTTTGCACGTTAACTTTATCAGTTTTAGATTCCACCAATGTTTCTGAAATTAAATTTAAGTTGTTTTTTCGATGACAAAATTGCTCAAGAGATATTGTCGAGACATCTGTCACGTTTGATTGTGAAGATTTTGCAGATACTGGCCTAGATTTATCGTCTTGTGAAACGTTCAATTTTTGTCCCGTTTCTTTCATCCAGTCGGATATTAATGGAGATATGTACTTTGAATAGTATCGGAATCTTACATTGCTGTACAAGTAATTGTCCCATTTGCATTCTGTAGCTATTTTTTCTTGACCATCCGTCAGTAAATCTCCAATTTTGTAAATCAATAAATGTAGTTTATCGGTTAATTGATTGTGGTACGAGATTACATTTTCACAATCATTTGTGCTTTCGAAAAAAGACTGTTTAAAAAATTAAAATAATGAAATGATATATTATAATTATAATTATTTTAAAAAAATTTAATTACTTGTTTTAAGCATTCATTGGACAAATTTTCAAAGACGAAATGTTCACTAAAATTGTCGTACAACTTTTCAACGACGTCCAATTCGATGAGTGGCGTAGTGCAAAAACCGTCACCTAGTAATTGGAATTAGGATAAATTTAACTTAAAACCATGTTAAAACGAAAATTATCTACAATCCTCATTGGACTCCTCAATCATCAAATACGTTAATGAAAGGTAACAAACAATATAACACAATATATCATAAAAATGCGGTTCTTTTAAGGTATATATCGTCATAATCAGAAATACTAAACATGTACATTTTTTCCATCTTTTAAATTTAATTTAATTTCTGTAGAAATTTGACATTTCTTGACATTTATTTTTTCCACTTTTACTAAATTTATCGTTTTGACGTGGTTTTGTTATTAATAAAATTAATAATTAATAATTTAATTGTCATTTTTAAAAAAATACAAATACCTTTTTCATACACTTGTCCTCGATAAAAAGGAAAGGGATAATCAAACATGACTGGGTTAAACTTGTCAAAACTATACTTGTCAAACAACCCTTTATCTGAAACATTCTGCAAATAATATTTATGCATAACTTCAAACGTGAGATTTTGCAAGTAACATTTTAAGTTTTCTTCATTTTGCACATGATGCATCCCAGTCACGTTTGCTCTAAATGTATCCCAAACGACTCTCAAATTTTCAAAATCGTTTGTATTTTTTTTAATACATTCAGCCACGTTGGAAGAAAAATATTGTTGATAATATAAACTATATACATGCTTTACTGCTAGAGAAGGTGTGGTTCCAATCAAATTCCATATACATTTCCAAGAATTTTCATCACAAACTTGCGATTCATCTTGTTTGTTACCTTCATTATATAAATTGGTTATATTATTGCCATCTGAAAATTCCAGCTTTACATTAACGTAATCAATCATGTTGTTCCATTCAATTTGACCGTATTTGTCCATTTTATTTTCGATAAAAGTTGATTTAAGGGCCCAGTTTGCATTTACCCCGTCAATTTGCTCAATAAGATTTTTTTTAGATTCTGTGGGAATGGATAAAAATAATACTGCATCTCTCAAATGTTTGTTAAAATTTGATTCAGTGTCTTGTACTATTGATTGGTTTGACTTGTTTTTTTTACGTGCCACATCTTCAGCCTTTATTTTCTCACTGTGTGCAATCCTTGACTTGTTTCCACTTGATACTTCCTTTGAAGCTTCTGCGGCCATTTTTGTTTGTGCTTGTTCCGTAAATACAACCTGTTGCACCATCGAGAATAGTATGAGAGGTAAGCAGTTTTCAGTCACTTTTGTAGGTATAACGTCCAGTAGTTTATTGTAGAGGTTGTAGTTTGATACATCTGCTACGTTTATTTTGTCTGTTTTTTCCAATTTTTCATTTTTGTCCGTTTTATCTCCTTTTGTTGCATGTTCCAGAGTGTTTGTAGAGTCTAGTGTATCAAAATTGACCATTTTTAAGCTGTCAAGGTAAATTTTCCATTCGCGACGATTTTTGTCATTTTCGTACATTATATTGGCAAAAAGAGAGCAAATGGTTTCATTTTCAAAGTAGGGGGTTTCGACGCCAATTTCATCTGGTTGAGAGAATGATACGTCGGATTTTTTAAACATGTGGTTAAATATTACAACATCTCCCAGTAGGTCTATTTGAAGAGGCTGATCAATGTAATTTGTAGAATTTGTAAAGGTGGTCAAGCGATCAGATGTAATGCATATTTCGTTTTGGAGGTTTAGCATATTGGCTAAAAAAATTGTAGTTTTTATAATAAAAGTAAAAGTAAAAATGATTATTGTAAAATTCCAGAAATTTTAAAATTTTAAAAATATTTTGAAAGACAATTTTTATTTAAAAAATATCAAAATTTGGGGTCCTAATTTATAGCTGTCACAAAATGTATCATTATTTTTTACAAAAAGTTTTTAAAATTCTAATAATGTTGAAATTAAAAAAAAATTAAAAAAAATTAATTTTTTTACCTTTCACTTTTTCATCCAGCGTGACTTCCATTGTAGTGTTGATTCTTTCTAACGAAAATTGGGTATTTTTAAAAATGGAATAATCCTCTGAACGTGTCTGCACGATTACCTCTGGACAAATTAAAATTTCGGCCAAATTATAAACGAGTTTAATGTCGTGAAACCCAATCAATATAATATATTTTTTATTAGACAACACTGGTTCGTCATCTACAATAAAATTATATAAAAATGTAATAATAATTTATTTTAATAGATATATAGTTATATAATAAAAATTTTTTAAATTAAAGTTTTTAAAAACCAATGTAATCCTTGTCCAAATACTCCAACCCTCTTTTGCGCATTTTCGATTCTGGTTTGAAATCCAAACTCCCTTCATCATTACCGTGTTTATCAGATTTTCCTTTTTTTGCTTGTGGTTTTGTCGACTTTTTGCCCTTTTCTTTCCCCCCTTTAGGCTAATGATTATATATCATTTATGATAAAAATAATAATTTTTGTGTATATTATTTTTTTTATCATTACGGTCTTTTCAGTCTCACGATTCACTTCTGCTTGTTTCATCATCAAAAGTTTGAATTTGACTAAAAGAGCAATATATCGAAGTGGCACAACAGAATCTGAATCAATTAGTTCTTTTACATGGTCGCATATTTCAATGTGAGGTATTGCCGCGTCTTTAGAATTTGCCTTTTTATTTTTGGTACTACTCATTTCTTTACTCATGTTGATTAGTTGGCTATATTTTAAATAACAAAAGGTGCGTCTGTCGTGTATGTTTTCTTCTATAGCGGTTTCGTAAGAAATGTCCTGGTAGTTTTTAGGTACTATCATGCAAATATTGCTCTCCCAAGTCTACATAAAAGTTGTACATACATAATATAGAAAATAAAAAATGTAATCCAAAATTTTGGAGGTATTTGTTGGAGTATCTGTTGTTATGGTCAACTTATTTTAACGATATAAAAACTTAAAACCCTTACAGTCAATATTATACAGAAAAGCATTGAAACAAGATAAATTAATCGGATAGAATATTGATTAAATAATAATTGATTGAAAATAATTTTTTTTAAATTAATTAATTACTTAAAATATTAACTTTTGAACCGCAGCTTTAAAAAAATTTATATATTTTTACATCATTGAATAGCTAATGTTCAATATATTACACATTTTAAAAATGACAAGGGTAAATTTCTTAGTTAATTAATTATGCTCGTTATTGTAAGATTTTAAAATAAATGATTCTGCATCAATTCTGTCTCATTTTTGAAGTCAATAAACCTTATATACGTTTGAACAAACTCATCATGCTAATTATCATGGTGTGCTCAGTTTTTCTCCATCACATTTAGTTTTCGATTTGTTTTATTATATTGGTCAGTTTTAAACTTGACCTTTCGAATTTTAAATATTTGCCGTTTTGAATAAAAAATTATATAAAATATCTGCCCACCTTTTAAAATTCATTTTTATTGTTCATCACTGTAAATTCTAAAATAACTATTATACTCTTCTAAAATTGTTAGCCAATTATTTAATCTATATTTCAAGTTACAGTTTTTTTGTTTATTAGTGGTTAATTAATAAAAATAGTATAATTTTTTTGTATTCAATAGGTTGTAATATTGTCAAAGTATATTTTAATTTTTTGGACAACTTTAAGACGGCAACATTTATTCTCTGAAAAAGGTTGTTACAAATTTGTAAAAATTTTATAAAAATGTCCTTTTGACGTGGAAATACACTAATTATATTATAATATTAAATATTACATCTGTTGCATATGGTATAGTAGCCAACGCCGTTTCCCATTTTTCAATCACTCCTTTTTGAGCATTTGAATTTGGAGTTTTTCTTTTCGACATGTTTATATATTTTTTTTATATTCTATTTTATTGTCTACTTAAAATTGTAATTTTCGTTGTTTGTTATTGCTATGTCATATAACTATTACCAATTTTATAATAATTATTATTTAAGATTTTATAATAAAAAAATAAAAAAAATAATATAATATGAACATTGTAAAATACCACATTACATAATATATTTTTAAATTAAATTAAATTAAATTTTATTCCACACTTTTATGCTTTATTTTGTCAATTCCTTTATAAGAAATATAGCTTGTTTTTTAACTTTTCGTGTACTTCCTGGTGTAGAAAATTTCCAGATAAATACGCCAATTTGTGAGCATACTGAAGCACAGAAGGAACTTTAATAGCACCCTAATTTATATAATTTTTAAAAATTAAAAAAATCAAAAAAAATAAATTTTTTTTAAAAAACAAACTTTACCGCATAATTAAAATATGCATGGGTCATATTGTACGTGACTTGCTGTATTTCATCTATACCCATTGTAGTATTGTTGTAAATCACGTTAAAGTGAGCTGGAGTTACAGTACCTTCACAGGCACTCTGAGATACTAGATAAAAATCACATCTAGATAAACAATTTATAATTTATTATTTATTATTATTACGACCCAGGCTTTGTAACGTCTTGATCAACAACAGTCCCACTAGGAGGATTTATCAAGTTTTCATTCACCATCTCATTATCTGGCTTGTACGCAAAAAACCTCTGCTGAATTCTTTTTGTAACAACTACAAACAGCAATTTTATGTCAACTTGGAACATTTCTCTGCATAAATCAACAATTTGTTTCGTTTCATGTTGATAAACGTAAAACAACTGACCAGTACCCACACCATCTCTATACACAACAATTTGTTCTGGATATCGTCCATTTTCTTGCATGTATTGGTCCATTGAACCCTTTAAAAGTGCGTTAACTCCCGATATTAATTCTTCGTGGGTTTGTTGATAGATTGTTTCACAGTTGTATCGAGTCGATTCATCGTTCAAAGACGCGATATATCCTACAGCTGATTTACTCTTCATTTCAGAATCGTGATAAACATCCATTCCGATAGTCATTGTGTTTTTCATATACTCTGGAGCAGTCAAAGACCATGGGGAAATGCCCATTTTTGCGGCTATCTGGATAGCTATACCCGTCACTTTAGACAAAACATCATCTCCAGTTAAAGTATCGACCAATATGATTTGTGAAAGAATCCCCTTTTCGACACAAAGGATTTTTTTATAATCTTTATAATTCATTTCATCTTGTTTTTTGACTATAACAACGCAAAATTCTATTTGTTCTTCCAGATTCTTCAAGGCAATTATCACATCTTTAAAACTGTCCACCTTTTTCAACAAGGGCTTACCAACGACAAATCCCATAGGCTCACAAACTACTTTAATGTTATTTTTAAAGCTGACTAAGGCATCTAAGCAGTCTTTAGAATAAACTACAGCCCATGTTCCACTTACAAAACATTTTTCAGCGTTGATTAATGTGCTTGTTTTTAGTTGATCAATCCATTGTCCTTCTGAATCTGGTTTCAAAACCCCAAAACCACAATTTAAAACTGGAGATGAAAGATATCTTCCCGTTACTTTACTTAAATCATGAGAAAGGTTCATTTTCCAAATATCGAGCTTTTCAGTACATTTAATATTGTCAAAGATGGCGTGTGTCGTTTTATTAAATTCAGCTACTCTCTCAGCTGGAGCTAGTTTCGTTTTTTCATTCAACTCTGTCATAAAACTAAAATCGTTCTTCATATCATTATCAATGCCCGTCAAAACACACAATTCAGGTATCAAATAAGTTTTATTGTTATTAATGCCCATATTTCTTTCTGCCCGAGAGGTTTTCACACTGATCAATGGTTGTGTAACATTTGAAATGGTTATACCTCGAGACTGAAAATAATCCACATATTTAATCGCAACACCACCTTTACCAGAAAAGGAACTTGTAGGATTTTTTTGAAAATCAAGACTTTCAATCTTGTACGTTTTATTGTTGTTTAGTGTCAAAACTATTCTATTTTCTAAAAGTCTCTGTATGGTACTAATAGGACTCCTGTTTTTTTTGTGCTTGTTGATGATATCGAGTACAGTATCAGTTGTTAAAATTTTATGATTAATATCCACAATCATTGAAATTCCATTTTTGAAATTGCTAAACGTTGCGACAAGTCCTATCCACAGTTTAATGTGATGCATCATTGACAAATTGATTGTTAATTGAGGAGAAAAGTAACTATTTCCAATCTGAATAAAGTGAGCACACTCGGCCATTATATGCTTTCGAAAAATAATATTGTAGACCTGTATCATTTGAGGGTCTGAAGAGGAAATGACAGTCGTTTTTTTAACACTTACTTGCACCGTTTTCAATAATCTACCCATTTTTAGTTTGATTTCTTGATGAGGGTTGGCTGGTTTAGCTAACGTAGTAAAGACGTTCTCACCATCAAAGCAATAGGAAGATTCACCAAACATTTTATCCAAAGCACACACCACATTGTTATTTTGAGTTTGATCCCCAATGTCGGGTTTAAACATGACTTTGTATTGGTGGATTATGGCTTCTAGTGTCGTTTTGAGCCGTTTAGTGTTTGTCAAGAGTTGGATTTTAGTCCCTGAAGATTCTACCGGACAATTTAAAAGATTATCAGGGATTGTATTTTCTGGGTCCGGCATTTTCACGTCTCTAGGAGGTTCAATCGGATTATTGATAGATCTTCTTCCATGTCCTCTCATTGCGGTGTTACTTCTAGTTGAATTACCCAATTGACGAGTAAAGTTTGTTTGTGATCTATATCTACTGGGGTTTGAATTTCCACCTCGTTGATGTTCATTTCCATTTCGGTTAGATGCATTTCCACTTTCATTACGATGAGGTCCATTTGTAAAGTTTCTTGCAGACATGTTTCGATTATTATTCCTGCTCATTTTGAAAAGTTTCTATCGTTTAACAACATAATAAATAAGTGTAAATGTTATCCTGCCGACTTATATTTCATTGACTACGGAATTATAATCCATTTATTTGAGCATACTAAAATTTTTCGGATATGGTAAATAATTTGTAAATTGTATGCAATAAATTACTGCAGCCACCTAAAAGTGACCTACCTGCTGACGTCCTCGGCAGAGCTAGATACGTTTTTGTACATAGTACAAAAATGTCACTCTAGTCTAATATAAAAATCTAATATATAAAATTCTCTACCAATTTTTTTTGTATGTGTGTGTGTGTTTGTCACAGCTTTTCTCAAAATCTTCTCATCGTTCATTTTAAATAATAACACATTCAGTACTCAGTTTTTTCCTGTGCGTGTTTTAGTCTTGGTCTCATTATTTTAATCGAATTAATATAGAGCTTGTTAAATATACAATTATTATAGGCATGCAGATCACAATTTTGTCACAAAAAAATAGATAGAAGAAGAGGAAGATAATAAAACAAAGAGAGGAAAAGAAGATAGAAGAGAGGAGAAGAAGATAGAAGAGAAAAGGAGGAAGATAACAAAAAAAATTCATCGTAATATGAATCATAAATAAATTTCTTGTAAACTTGAATGGCAAATTTTATTCTAATTTAGTAATATAAGTATCCCTCATACAACTATTGCCTTGAAGTAACAATGTAATGGTGACTAATGTTGTTGTCTACGTAAACGTTCTTTTTGTAGAGATATATATCCTTTATCTTGTACAACCTATTGTAATTGAGGTTGCCATTTCTCTCCAAGTGATTATTGTAATCTTTGAAG
>JAUZND010001990.1:0-13129 GCA_034780555.1 Coelogynopora nodosa
ATAGAGAAAGCTAATATTCGTTTTATGTTTTCAATTTTTCAATTTCAAATTTTTCCATTATGCAAACTTAAATTCACATACTGTACTTGTCTTTATTTATATGTATATACCAACTTACAATTTTTGTTGTAAATAGTTAAGAGATATTCATATACTTACTATATACAATATATACATACTAAATATATTTTATTGTTACCTACATCTACAAAGAAAATTTTCCCACTTACCATTTTGTGTTATGTTGCAGTTTTAATATTTTCATATCACTAAATATATATTAAAAAATTGTGTTTGATATACTTATTTTTACATTAATTATATAAGTACACAAATATTATTATCATATCCATATATAAAGCACTGAAAGTTTATCATATTAAATTGTTATCTACCTACTAAACTTTTTTGTTGTTGTTGTATATAACAGAATTATACCTGATGCATTTATATACATTCTAGCTAGTAAAATCTTGGTGTTTTATGCTGATAGAATAGGCTATGCTGACTGCATTGCCATGGCTCATATGGTTCCATTATTTTTTTGCTTGCTAAATTACATGCCTAAAACAATAAAAGCATTGGTGTTTTGAAAGAGATTTTCAGTGGTGCATATCATGTATTTGTAGCTGTTCTTCTCTAGATATCAAGTTTGCACACATTTGTCATAATGTTTTTCTGATACAATAATATATTATCCAAGAATACTATAGATAACATGTTTATTATTGGCATTTCAGAAAAAGTCAAATTTGATGACTTATCTTGTTTGGTATTTCCACATATATTGTTATGTCTTAGAATATATACTATAATACATTTTTAAAGGCTATGTTATGTCTGTAAGAGTATTTCTAAATGTCCGAGTCAAATCCCAAAATGTTTTCTAATATTTATGCTTATAATCATTATTGAAAGATGAACAGGAGAAAAGAAAGAAAAGGGCTCAGTGTGTAAATTATGAAACATTCTATAATAATGATTATGATCAATCTCTGCAATTTAAACTTTTTGCAGGTTTGTGAGTGCATATTATAAAAATAGAGAACTGAAAATGTGTCTTGTCTGTAAGTTAGGGAATTTGGCATGTGACAGTTTTAATTTTATATTACATATAAGTATACTATTGTAAAAAAATTACCTGTACTACATTATGCTCTTAAGATTGAGATAAAGTAGTAAATCTATGTTTTGTAGATTCAATCATTATGTACTATTTTATCATGTTGACTGTAATTTATACAATTATATGTATGTGGTAGTATTTGAGTACCTAAAGTGTTTGACTATTTATGTCAGACTATGTTGTATATTGCACTATATAGTCTGAAAATAAGCATACTTTCATGGAAGTAATGTATTTTTGATTAAATTGGACATATTCTTCTGGTTATATTTTTTGGTATTTTTTGACTTGGCCCCTTTTTTTTCCAAGATTATAGAGTTAAAATGATAAGGCCAAGTTGGGTTTGATTATCTGGTTGGTGTTAGTAGATAGATCACTTTTCTTTGATTTTCTGAAAAATATAATTTTAATGTGTTATGGCGTCTGTAGGTGGGTCTCTTGTTTGAATAATATTAAATGACAATATTACATAATACTAGCCTCTCACATAACCTTTATAAAAGTTAAGAAACTTTAAATAGTTATTTTTTTAATTTAATTTTTATAGTATTACTGTACTTTCATAGTATTATTTCATGCTTTGATCAATTTATTTTTACACATTCCATTTATTTAAAAAAAATTATATAAAGTGTACTTACTAATTTTTCAAATTAATTCAAAATTGATAAACCATGTATTTTTAAAATTAAACTGTGTGCAAAGGTAATCAATCCCAGTGAAATTCAAATAGAATAATTATTCGAACTAATGAGTTCTCAAAAACAGTTTTGATTATCAGTTAATGTAGATAAAACTACTTTTCAATTTGCTTAGAATATTAATTGTAATTACTTATTTACAAGTGGCTCAAAATATATTTATCTAATCAAACAATAATTTATCAATTAAAAAATCGATATCAAATGAGAATAACAAAAATTAAATAGCTTATCCAGTTCAGAATTAAACCTCTGTTTTTTTAATCAACAAAAAATACGTTGAATATATTTTAAATACAAAAAAAATTAATATTTGTATCAATTTCTTTTGGTTTCACAATTTAATTAGTATTTTAAATGTTTAAACATTATATAATTATATTGTATTTACAACATTACACACCACTTAGTACAGCTGTTCAAATATATTACATTTTGGTAATGCTTTAAACATATATATTAATATGAATTGCTGTTATTTTCACAATATAATTAATGTTTTAAAGTTTTTCTGTAATTATTTTGACATTACTATCTAACTTTTGTTTATCTTATAAGCCACAACATAATGCTTCAATCGTGTAATTTTCGCTCTTTAATTATAAATGTAGTTTTGTAACACATTGTTTTTTTCAAAAATGTCCGGATTTTCTTTGTTGTTTTATGTGTTTCATATGTGTTATTCATCTGCATTGAAATATAGAGGTATTTGAGGGGGGGTTATGGTTAGGTGTGGCAACTGTCCCGTGTGGATGTTTATGAACACTCCATTCCAAAAATGTGGTCAATACAAAATAATCCTATATAAAGCTTGCATATCCACACACTTTTCTCGGTGCTCACCATCCCATTTTTTTGGAATTGGTCTGGCATCCTTGTTAAAGTATAATTTGTGTTTACTTTTTTTATTGCTTAACATTATTATAAAGATTTCAAGACCCTTTTTAGTTACTTTTCAAGCTAAACTTGTGACTTGTAATAATTTATTTATGTTTTTATTTAGATGAACAACATGGATTTTATGGGACGGGGGCAACCAGTCTTCCGACCCCCTCCCAGGAATTTCGAGGACTTCTCCCGAGTTGGATACCCGCCACACCCTAATGGTAAGATTGTTGCTATTATTTATTAGTAATATGTGTTTATAATGTTTATTTTGAAGTTAAAACTGCTATTCGGGTAAAGTTTTTTGAGCTTCTTAGCTCTGGGGAAATCAGCCCCATCCAGGTATATTTTTCCAGAAATTGTTTAACAAGGTTACGTAAAGCACATTTCTTATAGCATAGATATTATACTCTAAATTCGGAAATAGTTTATATTAAATTAAAAGTATTTCTGAGCACTAAATTAGTCTAATTTTGTTGTAAACATTTTCGGAAGAGTTATTATATTTTAAATGCATTATTATTTAGATTAGAATCAATAGGTATTTTGTTAATGAGTACATGTTTGTGAATGATGTGCTCTATAATTTTACAACGCACAGAAGTAAGTGACATTGGCCCCTTCGTATGGGTGTGTTTTATAGACGTTTTACTAAACGATAGGTATATTTCCTTGGGCTTTGAAGATTAGTCAAAGTTTCGTGCTTTAGGGTTTTTAGAATCATCCCTAAAATACCTTTAGTCCTGTAGCTTTGTGAATATTGATGTTCCAGAGTTGCTTAATATCTAGGTAGTCGTATACGTCAATTCGACATTGTTACTAAAGAGAAACTTATTTTTTGAACTTTTCATTGTTTGTTTTTTTCATAATATTTTTTTTTTATAAGTGATTATTTAAATTTGGTATTTATGAGGGACTCTATAGAATTATTTCGTCATCTGAAGTACCTGATATTGGTTTGCAACTTGCAAGTAAAGAAGGTGTGCTAGTTACAAACATATTTAGGATTGAGGAATCACGGGTTGAGAAATCCACCGTCTGTTCAATGCCACAACAATCAAAAGATTCCAAATGTCAGATATATTATCTTTCTTATTAAAATGATTACATCTCGTGTTAGTTTTACACGAGATGTCGGAAAATACCTAGTTATTGTTAAAACATTATATTTATAATCCATTTTTTGTGTATCTAACTCCGGTGTTTTACTTATATTTGTTTTAGGAGACATGTGTTTCAACCCAATGAATCAAATTAATACAGGAAATGCATTTTTTGTGCCTTGCGATGTTTTCCCACAAATGATGGACTTCGGTCGTGGTCGAGGAGCTACAAATGGAAATCAATTTAGAGGCCCGCGCCCAGGTGAACTAATATAATATCTTTTTAATTTGAACTAATTTGCCTATTTATTTAATTAACTTTGTATTTAATATAATAGCCTAACACACATTCACAATATGAACATATTTATATGAACTTATATTTTTTATAAACAAGGAAAACTTTATGAAAAACAAATCGCATAGCATAATATAGAACCATTAAGTGCAAATGACCGTATACTTAAAATATTATTGTTACGTATTTTCTTATGTATCTATTTATTTCTCAGGTTTTGCATCCAACATGGGTATGAACGGGAACATGCTCCAAGGTGGTGTTGTGGCGAGTAATGGAATCATGCCACCTACCAGCACCGCTGCCGTCAATGGAGATCAGAGCTCAGACAGCCTCGACGACATCATGTTCGTCTTCAGCAAACACTGCGGTAGAATAATCGGCAAAGGGGGAAACAGAATCCGAGAAATTCAGGATAATACTGGTGCAAGAATAAAGGTACTAACCCTCTAGACGTAATTATAACCTTTTTAACAGTATACTAGATTTTTCACTTGACCTATACATATAAAATTGCCCCCGAATACAAAATATTGTAATTTACGTTGGTGTTTTCACAAAGATGTCCTGTTCGTTTTCTTATTGTACTCAATATTATTTGAGACATTACCATAAGTTACCGGAATGAAATATAGCTTATTGTCTATTGTGTATTTAAGTAATACGTTTATCATCTGTCTAGAGACACCAACCGACCTTGTTAATCAATGACAACCCCTGAAAAATCTCCGACAGCTTATTCTTTGAAGAATTGATTCTTCGTTATTACTAGCTCAAACTTGAGTCTATCTAAGTGTTTTGTAACAATTGGATGATGATGAATATTTTTGTTCTGTCTTCTGCACTATTTACGCCAGTTTGACATAGTAAACATTAAATTAATTATTTCTGTTGTGTTGTTGTAATTTTGAGTATTTTATAAAATTGTAGTTTTTAAATGCAAACAATGTTTACCAGAAGATGATACTTCTTATTAAATAGATAATGTGTAATCTTCACAAGAAAGCAATTATTTTTTTCATTTACAAATCATTACTTAAATTGAATGTCGGTTTGTTGCCAATGTGACTGTTGGGATAATTCAATTAGCATGTTTGGACGATGTTATGTAATTCTCTATTACTGATAAATCTGAATTTCTCTTTTAGTAAATAACAACACTCTTGTCAATATCGCCACAAAACAAATTAACCAAACGTTTGCCATATAGAAAAAAAGTATATAATTCTATTCAGAAGATAAAAAAGAATAAACAGAGTGGTCAAGCAAAAATAATGTGTTCAAATAATTCATTTTTGGTTTTAAATGTTTAAAATGTAAATATATAGCTATACTTTATACTACAAACCCCAGTCCTGTTTCGCAATTTACTTTTACAATACACAGATGATGCATATTTAGTTCAAAGTGGTACTGGTGACCTTCAATAATTGGTCAGTGAACTACATAATGACGGCCAATTACCACGATGACACTAAGCCTTTCATGGCATAGAACGCGTGGCGCTGAATACGGTATCCACTTAAAATTGGAATGCGCGTTCTTTTGTTCCTTCATGATTTTCGATGTTAGTAATTAAAGTCAATTCGACTATTGAAACTGTCTCCTTATGTACTGAGCACCGAAGTTTCATTCATAAATTTCCTATTTTTTGTGAAGCTATAGTTAGAGACTAATGAATAAAATGGAAAGAAAGAAAAAATTATTTATTTGATTTTTGTATCTACAAATAAATAATCGATAAATTTAGTTTGAATAAGACACTCCATAAATATGGATAGTTCCGTCGTTAATCAAATGGTACCTCACATGATAATGACTGTTTAGTATAGCGAGACATACGATACATTAATTATAAAATGATTTAAATACTATTGTATTATGTATGGGAATCTAAAAGGAATTCCAATATTTGAGACATCGATTGGATTCTTATGAATTATAATGTCTGTAAGTCATTTATAATTGTAAATTGACTTTTGGATTTCTTGTTTACGAAACAGGGCGCTGGTGTGATAAGATAAAAAGTGAAGTGTGCATATTTAAAAGACATTAGTATGTTGGTGATAATACATACAATACATTGTACGAATAACGTATTTACTAAGTCTTGACTGTTATAATTGAATTATTGCAGTTAATGCTATGTATGATTAGTTTGTGTGTTAGTAGCACTGTGTTACGGATGCGCTGTGCATGTTGCCATAAATCATAAATATATTAACACTATTGTTGGTTTTTGCATATTATTTAGTCAGTGAAAACAACATCTAGGTAGTACGATAAAAGAACGGATATACTCACACAATCGTAATTTGAAGACTTTATTGCGCCTTTTTCTTGAGTGATGATAACATTCGTATTTAGAACACTATCATCACATGGTTAACTTAAAAAGTAACCCTGTTTCATTACACTATCCACGAGAGGAAGTTGCTTCATCTTCTGTTGATAGGTGTCGTGTCGTTGACAACTGAAGTTTATTCAATAGTTCAATTATTGTTAGTTAATTTATCACATGTTATTTACATATTCATTCACCTGCAATAATTGCATTCATCAAATATTGTTTGCCTAGTGTGGTTCCACAGATATATCCAGGGTGTATGCCGGTCATGAAATTACATGGCATCATGGAAAAGTAATGATCATTGAAAAGTCAAGGAATTCCCTAATTTTTGACTAAATTTGTTGAAAGGCTCATAATTTCATGAAAATTTTATTTTAAGTGTCTATTTTATATATTTGTCCTAAATATGGCTTTAAAATACCTTATATTAAAAAATCTTAATGTTTTAACATTAAATTAATAATTTAATCTACTTTTGGTGTTAGTGATAATATGTTTGATGTTATCAATAATTTATTTACAAATATTTCTAAATATTGCCGTTTGGTTTTGTTTAATGTGATATTGGATATAAGTATATTTCCGGCTAAAAAATTCCTTGTCAATGAGCTTAATAAAAAGAAAGTAAAGCCAAGAAAAGACTGGGGACGAGTTTCTCAAAAAGCTTACCTATAAAAAATATAACCAAACATACATAATCAACTGAAGAATAAAATCTGATTGTTAAGAGACTTATAAATTCATAGTATGTGTTACAAGTTAAGTCGAATTGTCTTTCGGAAAACAGCAAAAAGAAAAGAGTATTACCCTCGAAGAATTAAAGGCAAGTATCGAAGCCAAACTCAAGAGCTTTGGGAGTTTATAGACATCTTTATTCTGGTACAACTTTAATATTTTTTCTAGAGTATATCGCCGTTTTTATAGTATACACTATATAAACTGACTTATTTCGGTTCATTTGCAGCGTAGTACAATCTATGTAGTACTAATTGTAAATAAATTCAGGCTAATTGGATACAATCGGCCATTTATTGTGTTAATTAAAACGTGTTTGAAAATAGCAGCATTTATGCATATTTGATCAGTAAGGTAATACAATATCAATGAAACATTTAAATTAAACCTCCTTAAATTGAATACGATTATATTAATTATTATGAACTTTATCAATTCAACAAGAGGATGTGAATCAGAGGACAATTGACTTCATAGATCTGAAACATGCACGTAATCAAAAATGTAATTTTCTTTTGTAGCGGACATATTATTGTCTCAATATCATATTGTATCGTGTTCACGTGCCTTCTAGATCCATTCCCAAGAACAGCCAGTGAACGGACAAACCCGCGTCACTATCAGCGGGAACGTTGAACAGCGCATCCGTGGAAAACAGATGATCGAGGAGATCATATCGGAGGGTGAACGTCGGGACGGCCACCCGCTGGGGGGGAACAGTATGGCTCCTCCGCCCCCTATGGCCCCCAACAGTATGACCGCTCCCGGGATGGACGGTATGGGTAGGTGGTCGGGTAACCCTGGCATGCCCGGCATCGCACCCGGTGGACCTATGGGACACCTGCCCAGCGGACCGCCACAACTAGGTAGGAGCCACTTTCATACCAGTATATATCTTTTTTAATTGAGGCGAATATTATAGTAAGAACCTAACATATATTTAAAATCAGTGGAATGTATAAAATTATGTAATTTTATACTCTATTATTTTTTGAGTTTGTGCAAGATTTTTTTATTTGAGTCCAGTATAGCTTATACATTAACAGAAATTGTCTTTATCTGTATTATTACAATTAGAAAGTGGAATGTAAATATATATTAGTTCCAGAATTTTTACCCACAGAATATTTTTCAGTAATTTCAATTATAAGGAACGAATATTGTTTAGCATTCTTTCAATATTATGCTTTACATTGATTTCATTTTCAAGTTACTATTAACTTGATCATTTTTCTATGTGTTAAACTCATTGATTACTTGCATTTATAAAAATGCAATAAAATCATTCACTGACAGATTCGGAAATTTAAATCCATTGATCTCTCAAACATTTCATATTAATGTTAAATATAGTATATATATAGTTATATAAATAGTTAATATATAAAATTAGAGTAACTATCAAACTTTTGCCTACTAGTTGATACATAAAAGTACTATGTTTTAAATTTATTTTAAAGAGTGCTTCTCTTCATTACGCTCCATTAATTTAATATTACATCCGTCTGTGACCTACCTTACCAACACTCCAGGCGTGCCCAACTGCGGCGACGTTGGCCAGCAACAGCAGATGATGATGTCCTTTCACCAGGGGCAACAGCAACAACAGCCGGGCATGCAGGGAAGTGGCGCTGGGCATAACCATACAATGGGCGGCGGTGGGGGAGTGGGGCCTCCACGGATCAACACCTGGCATGGGGGTCAGAAAGCGGGCGGGAGGGGTGACTATGAGGAGGAGTTGTCGAGTCAGTTCCACCGGATGATGGAGCAATCGGCTGGCAGACGGAAGGTTGATCAAGGTACCGATTTGCACAGACAATGTAACACTAATGGGGGGCATTCGCTTAATAAATGTTGACTAAGTTTGTAGATTACATAGATCCTACAGTTGTTTGTGCATGAAAATGTAATAATAGGCTAGGAAAGGTATTAGGAGGTATGAAATGTTTAGGAATCTGTACTTTTAGTTACAGTTAAGTTAAACTGAAATATTTTGTAGTGTTGTTCTATGACTTTACTAGAATTTGGCTCGAAATAATGTTTAGTAGGCTCGTAAAATGTGCCGTAAAAGCGAAATCCGATCATATAAAAATTGTTTTATCTTTGGATGAATCATTACACGACATGGCGCTGGATAAAGTGAACAAACTACTGAAAAAAGATGACGCCGAAATGAATACAAAGCGAGAAATAAAGATTCCCAGTGATGTTGGGATAAATTTCAGAAGAAAGTTGCTGAATCAGATGAACAACTCTGTCAAGATCAAGAAGTTCTTTTGATTGAATAAATAGACTCAAGCTGAATTAGCTCTCATTAGAGTCATAAAAAAGCACGGCTATCGATTTGTTAACTTGAAAATTTTCCTAACTGTAGCAAGAAGATAATTAATCAAAGCAAATATTTCTTTAGATACTTTATCAGGACTTTTATCACGGTATTAATAAGGCATATTTTATTCTATCATGTATGTATTTTATAATTTTAATACTGAATGTTTGACAATTGACATTTAAATTGTATGACCATCTCTTGATAATAGTATACATTTTTGATATTGCTCATGTTGTAAAATGTACACTTGTAATTATTTTTTTATAAGAGACAGTCTAATAATATTTATACAAATTTACTGTCGATGACACTTAAGATTAGGTACTCAGTATGCTCTAAAAGAAATCATGGTCAAAATAACACAGCATTACTGCTAACTATCACGGAGGCTTCATCCCCATCCACAATCCAGAGCAATACCCAGTGATCAAGAATTTCTACCACGAGGACCCCCTGGTGGCCAGCATGACAGTTGAGCAGCGGGAAGCCCTCTTCGCCGAGCGACAGAACATTATCGTCACCGAGCTGCGCAATCCCGCCCTGGCCGCCTCAGGTCAACTCACCCGCATCCCAAACCCGATCAATAGCTTTCAGCAGTCCTTCCAGACCTATCCGGAGATTCTAAGTGAAATCCAGCGTCAGGGGTTTACCCAGCCTACCCCCATTCAGTGCATGGCCTGGCCCATCCTGATGTCTGGTATCGATTTTATTGGGATTGCACAGACTGGCACAGGGAAGACGTTGGCTTTCCTGTTGCCGGCCTTGATTCATATTGAAGGACAGACCAAGTAAGTCGAGGGGATATAGTTACAAGTAAACTTGATAATACACTATAATTATAAATAACTGGATAAATTAATACATTGATCGACAGCATGAATTTTGTGCGCCCTTACATTTTATTTTTATAATTTAATATTAAAACTGAAATTTATTACATCGTAAATAGTAATAAATTGATTATTTGTAATCAGTATTTTTAATCCTGTAATAAAAATAATAATATACTATTAGTAGGAAGAATATTATGTAATGTATTTTTTGAAAAAGATGTGCTATATTATGTTACACTATTTAATTAATTAAAATTTTATAAGAGCGTATGCCAATATTATCAATACTTATTTGTCATAATTCAAAACTTTCAGTGGGAGAACTTTTATTAGAAAAACATAATTACTTTTTTTATTTTAGTAATTGAAACATTGACAGCTAATTTTTGTATTGTGTTGAACGAGGAAATAAATGACGCTTGTATTTTATATATATTTGTTTATACAAAAACTAGAAAATGGTATCAATTCATAATAATAACAAAATGTTATAGTGCAAAAAATATCTATTAAACAATCTTTAGTATTATTTTATGACTGATGAATATATTCCAAACTTTATCTGTATCTATTAAAACTTTATATTTTATATAATGTATCTAAGTATTCTATGTACGTTTATATAACTGAAGTATAAATAACTTGTTAATCTGCTTATTTCATTCACTTATTTATTGTATTACAGTTTTATTGCTACTTGTTTCAATTACATGATTACACGTTTTTTTAAAAATAATTTCAGATCATTGTTATTAATTTATAACTTGTAGTTATAACAGAAACTCCTTATTCATATGCTTTTTGTTATTGTGTACAATTTTTTTATATTATCAAAAATGTAACCAAGTGTCGCAGACGTGAATGATACCATACTATCGTCCATCCTTCCACAACAGACCCCGCGCCCAACGCCGCGGCCCAACAGTGCTGATCCTCTCCCCCACCCGGGAGCTGGCCCTCCAGATCCAGGCGGAGGTAGAGCGGTATCGCTACCGAAACATACGCTGCATCTGCGTCTATGGAGGGGCCGAGCGGCGCTCCCAGCTGCGGCGGTTGGAGGAGGGGGCGGATATGGTGGTGGCCACCCCGGGCCGACTTAATGATCTCATCGATAGTGGCAGGATCTGTCTGGCTGAGGTGGGGATTAGTTTCAGATCTTTAGCTTATTGGAAGTCAGTTTCAAAGGGGGGAGTTAACGAACTTCTATCCTGGATTTGTAGGAGTCTTTGAAATGTGGAAATATCTTCAAAATAAAAATTTGGTAATATTTCAAATTCATAAAAACAAAGCCAAACGAAACCATTTAAAATTTTTTTTAGTTTTACTTCAAATTTGTAATAATCAATTGACATTAATAAAAATTAGCAAACTATAAGGATATATGTGTTATATATAAATTAAATTATTAGAAATATAATATAACTTGTTAAGACTTTTTTCCCCATTGAAATTGTATATAAAAATCAACACGGAAAAGTCAGAATTTGTCTGTGTGTAGATTTTATTTCTTTGGTTTATACTGTGTTTTTTGTAAAATTTCAAAGAAAATATAGATTATATTGTTTTATAAATTATAAATATATCATTAATATGCTTTTACATTGTTAAATTATTTTACTTTTTTTGTACACTCGATAGCATGCATTTAGTTAAACGTTTACCATTAAAACTAAAAAATATTTTACAATGTTCACAGATGAATAAATATAACTGTTCAAGTCTGATGAGAACAAATCAGTAAGTGGGCTTAAATTTCCTAGAACCAGTATTGATTTTGCATGTTGGAGTGGTTTTATTCATAGAAAGATACTCCAAAGCAAGCATTGAAAATGGGGTTCTTAAAATATGAATACTCACAGGGTTCATAGTTGTCAGGGAAATCAGAAGATGTCAGGGATTTTATGTTGTGTTTTTTAATTTGCTATTTTTACTTGACCACTAGATTTTGTTGGTGGCACAAAAAGGTTATGTTTTAAAGTATTAGAGGCAAGAGATTCCTACAGGTTTTTCGAGGCTGAAAGACAATTATCGTAATTTTCCTAAATATGCAATAAAATAAGCATATGACTATGCACTATGACTTTTTTCACTGCCAAATACGAAAGGTTGCCCTACATTATCCATTGTGACTTCTTTTATTTGTTTTTAAAAGGCCAATAAATTATTGCCATTGTTCGACTTTATAGGTTAGTTGCTCTGTTCGCAACCATTATTTTCAATGTCTTCTTAATCCCATAATCATCCGCCCCCAGGTGAGCTACCTGGTGCTGGATGAGGCTGACCGGATGCTGGACATGGGCTTCGAGCCACAAGTGGTAAAGGCCCTGCTGGAGGTACGCACCGACCGACAGACGGTAATGACCAGTGCCACTTGGCCACCTGGTGTGCGTCGCATCTCACAATCCTACATGGACGAGCCGGTACAGGTCAACGTTGGCACGCTGGATCTTAACGTGAGTCCCGGCTTTGTCGGTTACAATCTCCTTTTCATTAATCGATATTATGGCGTGAAAATATAGTGTGTATTTTTGTTTATAATACTATAGCATTTATAGGGCCGGATTTATTACATAAAAACTAAAGTTGGTAGACGAAGTAGGTATAATTTAGTCAATATGTCCCAACTATAAGTCTACCTTGTGTTTTTAAAGTTGTGATTTCAGTTTGATCGAAACTCGTAATAAATGTATGTTGTTGATTGATTGATTGATTGTATTTCGACCAGCCACGGGATACTAGAGAGTCTTCCGTGCCAGCTGGACCACC
>JAUZND010001991.1:0-13126 GCA_034780555.1 Coelogynopora nodosa
TGGTGTGCCCCAAGGTAGCGTTCTGGGTCCTTTACTTTTCACAGCATACACGTGCCCTCTTTCCAAGATAATCGCTTTAATGTAAACTACCATCTATATGCAGATGACACCCAAATCTGGCTTAAAATGGAATCATCTACTGACTCAGTTTCTAACGTTGAGCAATGTCTTGAATCGATTCTAAAATGGATGAAAGCAAGCAAACTGAAGTTAAATCCATCAAAAACGAACATAATTATACATACGAGTAAACCACTCGCCAACTGTTCAATTACTCTTTATCTAAATGGAATTGCCATTGCACCGTTCAAACAGCTCGTAATCTAGGAATAAACTTTGATTCATGTCTCTCATTGAAAGACCATATTTCTTCTGTTTGCAAGTCGTGCTACTTTTGGCTGCAACAAATACGTAGTATACGGCGAGTTCTCTCATACGATTGCATCAAATATCTCGTTATCGCCATTGCTATATCTCGACTCGATTTTTGCAACTCTTTTTTTGATAGAAATCTCAGGAAAACCTCTTTCCCGGTTGCAAAGAGTTCAAAACTCGGCAGCACGTCTTGTCACCAAATCTCTATGGCAAACACCGTCATCTCGATTAATTCATCAATTGCACTGGCTTTTAATAAAATAATATAATAAAATAAAATAAAATAATAAAATATAAATAAAATAAAATATAATAAAAAATAAATAAATAAAAATAAAATAAAAATATAATAAAATAAAATAATTTAAAGTTCTTCTTTTCACATTTAATGCCATACATAAATCTAGACCCAAATATATTCAAAGTCTGGTGACTGTCAATGTGACTGGCTGTTGTACTCGACAGTCGGCAGCACCAACACTCATCTGTCCCATAGCCCGAACCAGACGTACAGGTGATCGTGCTTTCTCGGTGGCCGCTCCTGCTCTCTGGAACTCCCTGCCGCCGTTACTACGTACCATTGACAAATTTTCTCTTTTTAAAACTAAATTAAAAACCTACATGTTTTCATAGCTTCATAACCGAATGTACTTATAATTTCGTGTTTCCATTGACCTTTTTGGTTGTATCATCATCATTTTTAATTTCTGTAAAGCGCTGCGGACATTGTGTACAATCTTGGGGCTATATTAAATATATAAATATTATTATTATTATTATATATGCTTTTGGTTTATGGTGACCTAATTCTAGGTCATGGTGACCTAATTCTAATTATGGTGACTTAATTCTAGCAATTGTAGTTCATGCTGTAATTATTATGATTGACCGACAGTTACACAAAAACATATTGTTTACCGTCTTAGCTCAGAAGAAATAATCAATGTTATTATTGAATATATACAGAATATGTAATGTTTGATTGGATCAAAATAATATATATTTTTAGCTATTGATACTATATTATCCTCATGTTACACCAGAAAGTCATATAGACATTACTTTAAGCAATCCACCGCAGCTATAGTTCATGTTAGTACCGCGATGATCCCACACAGATTGCATCATTAATCAAAAATAGATTCCGGAAGCCAAATACTTAAATGTTAAAATTATGCCTTTTAAAAAAGACAGTATGATGAAAAGTTGATGAAGTAAAGAAGCTTCTTATCTTTCTGCGGTTTTCACATATTTTAGTGTAGTCTAAATTTAAACTCCATAATGACCTTTGTATTCCGTGTATCCAAAAAATATGTTTAATGTGGGTAAGGTCTAACTCAGTTATATAAGATTAAATGTTTATGATTATGTGATTATATTAGATGTTTCTTATATAATCTTACCTAACATAAATTTTGAAAAAATAATTCACTAAAATGATTCCGATTTTTGTTATATAATCTTACCTGCCATAAATTTTGAAAAGTATAAAATAATATATAACTAATTCTATACAATCATATTATGTAACATGTGTAAACACATTCCATTTATTACTCAATTTTATTCCATAAAATACATTGATAATAGTGCTGCTAATTTTCGAAATTAGTATAACACATTTATTTTTTTCATATTTAAAAGAATTCTATTAAATTTATAAAAATTGTACAATACTTTTTTTTGTCATTAATTATTTAATTGGTTTATTTTTATTATTATAAATATAATAATCTTCAACAAATTTATTATAATTATTAAGATATTACAAACAAAAAATAAAATGTAAACAAACAAAAATAAAATTTCTCGTAGTCTATTATAACAGATAAATTCAATTAGTTAAAAATAAACTGTAAATATTCCTTCCTCCAACATTTAAAATTCGTATCATATGACTAAGTTTTTTCTTAAGCTTACATATTTCAATTGAAATTTATGTTAAACAGTATTTAAAGACTGCAATTAGTAGCTAAAACAATTAAAGTGTAATTTTAAACCCAATGTTATATTATGTAGACATATAAAACGATTCTTTTGAATATTACGTCACATGAAGCTTGTTAAGGTATCCAGCCTCAATAAACTAGACATGGAGCTCTTTCACGAACTATTGTAGGTTATATATATTAGTAATTGTTTGCTATGGTAATGACATATGATAGAAATGCGTATTTATTCCCATACATCCCTGAAACTACACATCAAAAAGTTATAATCACATGTTTCCTATATGGGTTACAGGTTTCGGTTTCTGAGTCACCGACTATTATTCGCTACGATTTAAATATTTATTACATAATATGGAATTCTATTAAATTTCAAACGTATTTCCGGTAAATGCAACTTCAATTATATGAACAAATTATATACACAAAAAAGTTAAAAGATCGGGTCAAGAGCTAAGAATTTTTTTTATTAACTATGTTATAGTATTTGTTCAGATTTATAGAGGTAAAAAGCTGATATATCAATTATATTTAGTAACTGCATAACCAACCCGACACAGAGCAAACAGAGTTCAACCATGTTATGTGTGTTAACAATAATCCACAAATCCACATTCCACAACATGACTGCATCTCGAATTTGACATTTATAATCATCATCAGAAGAGTTCTCGATTACTGACATTTCATTACTAGGTGAAATTGTCTACAACTCTTTTTAACTATTCAGATACCATTATACAGTGCAGGCTTCATATCTAATTTTGACAGATACACAATTTGCATCATATAATTGTGTTGGCGTTTGCAATGTTGTTGTCTTGCATTCAATTAAGGTATGCAGACTGACATAATATATATGTTTTAACCCTCCGTTGTCAAGGTTATTTTTGCTTGAACTACAGACGAACGTTTTATGCAAATGTGGTCTGGATATTACAAAATAATTTAAGACATCTCATAAGTTGATCACGTCCAATTTGAACGCTACAGAGCGCCGAAGGGTAATTCTAGTATTTTAAGATTTTAGTAAAATTTAAAAAAAAATTGTATAAATAGTTATTATCAACTTTTGTAATATGGAATTTTAAATTTGCACCGTTTCAATACTTTTATCCAAATTATAAATATTTTTTAACATTCTTGCACATCAGAAATTCACGTTTCAAATATTTGAAATATCTTTCAGAGTATAATGCAAAATAAACGTTATTAATTTTCGGCGAAGTTAGCATAATTCGCTAAATAAGTCAGAATATATTTATTTCAACTATGGCAGATTGGCTCAAACGTCAACAATTTCAAGACAGTCAGGGAATATTTTTCGAGTGACTGCTCCAATGTGATGGTGTTTATATAAACTTAAATAATTTTATCTAGCTTGTAGAACTAAGCACATAACTATTTTTATTATTTAAGGGATTTCCAGATTTTTTAATACTGGTTTAAAATCATAATGAAAAATCCGACTAAAGAATTATTTAATTAATTTAAAACTATCAATTTAATATAATACATCAATTGTAATATTTATAAGATTGAATAGTATTAATAGGTTAAATATTAGAATGAACGGCCATAGAAGTAGAATAAAACAGATACAACCAGTTAAAAAATTATATATGAACATTTTAACGATAAAAATTTAGTTTTGTTTCGACCAACATGTAGAATTTATACTATTAGAAAGTGGTACTTGGCGTGATACATATAATCGACGTATTCGGGAAGATTATATTACATAAATAAATGTAATACCCTTAGTCACTATAAATGGAAAACTTGCTGTTTTTTTTGCCAATTGTTGTTTTTAATCTTTTAATCTATTAATATAATATTATTTGATTTGATTTGTTTTAAAATGATAATTAATTTTTTTTTATCTATGTTGTATTATTATCTACCTTGTAAATAATTTTTATAGTTAAAAAAGATATATAAAAGTCTAAAATTTCTATCACAAAACCATATGTTTAACTTTATCAAATATACAATACGCACATGTATATTGATATCTGCATGACCTGTATGTAACAAAACGTTTTGGACCATTTTGGACACTTTTAGACCTATTGGACACTTTTCGACCCTTTTGGACACTTTTGGACCCTTTTGGATATCTTTGAACCTTTTTGGACTCTTTTGGACCCTTTGGACACTTTTCGACCCTTTTGGACACTTTTCGACCCTTTTGAACCCTTTTGGACCCTTTTGGACACTTTTCGACCCTTTTGGACACTTTTGGACCCTTTTGGACACTTTTCGACCCTTTTGGACCCTTTTGGACCCTTTTGAACCCTTTTCGACCCTTTTGGACACTTTTGGACCCTTTTGAACACTTTTCGACTCTTTTGGACACTTTTCGACTCTTTTTGGACACTTTTCGATCCTTTTGGACAAATTTTGGACCCTTTTGGACCCTTTAAAACTTCTATACATATTATCTAATATAGAATGCAAAAAGAACACATCTAAAATGGAATGTCATAAAAATTCTCAATATAAGTAAAGTTGGCTTAACATTTTTTATGACTAATGCGCAACTTCAATTCTGAGTAAGCAACTGTTTCTACAAGACACAGATATGCGCAATTATTTACAGGTTTTAGAAGTCAGTAAATTTATTTGATTTTATTTGGAAAGAAGATGGCATGGATCTATCCTTTGATTGATTTTACTTAAAGGCAGCTGTGTCACCTTCTGGTGGAGCTCCATTGAAGGCGGCTCCCGGGTGGCTTCCTACGAATATAAAAGAAGAAGAAAATCAATATTAACATGTGTATTGTTTTTATTGTAAGTAAGTTATATAAACTGAATAGATACATTTAAATAATAACAATATACATATTTAAATTGTTTCATTTCATTGACACATTCCCATATATTTTTAAACATTTATTATAAATTTATCCCAAAATAACTTTTTATAAAAAATACTCATTTAACATAGTTGATAAAATAAATATTTCTCATAAAATTTGATTAATTTAACAACATTGATAACTTGGATTTTTAAGATAAATATATTTAAAACGAAATTATTTGTCTAACTTTTTTAAAACATCTCTTAAATTGTTATGTGTCTATTACTGATATAAAAGTATTCATAAAAAATATTTTAATACGTCTAATTATCATTGAAAGCAATAGATTAAACAATATTTGCATTTAATACATTGTTGCTATTATTTGTTTAGAATCCATCAACATTGTACATGTTTTAATGTGAGGTTCTTGATTATGTATAGCCTACAGAGAACAGGGAACATAGTAGACCGCGGTAGCATAACCAAATTGAACTGTCGGAATGTATATGGAAGCAATATATTATATATAAATTTACACTTAGCGTAAACAGTAACGTAGTCGTTTTTAAAATTAATTTTTTTATCAGAACATTAAACGCGCAATAGGCGCAACATAACAGTAATATGTAGGCCTGCTTTTCTAAATGTACAAGCATTTTTACTTAGTTTGAAAATTGCTTATAAAAATGTGATCCATCAATAATTTATAAATATATTTCTATATGTTGCTTAAAACACTAAAAACACTTAAATGTAATAGCATGAATGTCCTTTTTCAATCGATTACGAATCGATCATATAAATATTCTTCAGCGCACGATTCTTGTAAAAAATTAACGAAATATGAAATTAATTAATATTGAAGACAAAAAGAATAATAAATAATAATAACTAAAAAATTAAAAATCCATTTTTTTAAATAAATATCTAAAATGTATCTTACAGAAAGCTCAAATAAATAAGTTATGACTTATAAGGCAAATATATAATTTAAGGCTTTTTCGAGTTGAAATTATTAACTTCAGTTAGGTATATATAATGTTCATTATTCATAAGTATGGCATATAAATCACATTTAATATTGTGCATATTCATTAGTGATGCGAATGGGTAGACCCCACTACTACTAAAAATAACATTTAAAAAAGTGTTTTTTACTTGCATCAATATTAAATATTTTATATGAAATATCAGGAAATATATCAATTGAACAATAATTATAAATTTGAGTTAGCTTTAAGTGCAAAAAATATTTTATTAAATTAAAATGAAATATTTTTTACTTTTTAAGTGATAATTCTATATAGGTATATAGGCTACCTACCTAATATGATATAAATTATAATTTTTATTATTTTTAAGTGGTTTTTACTCAAATAAATAATTTACATATACTATTGAGCTACACAAAAATGTGATACACTTATACCTGTTTTTGCATTTTCGGTAATACATTAACTATGTAATATTAGTTACTAAGTATTGAAATAATGTGATAAATTTAATATGTAACGTTTAAATAAGTAACTTCGTTTAAGTAGACTGTTTACTAAATAAATAAAATTTTATATATTTATTGAATTTAACCTTAATTTAAATAAATAAATCTTATGAATATTTTAAAATAATTTTATATCATAAATATTAGTGTATAGACCTTGTGTAAAATAAATGTTTCAAAAAAGTTTCAGACTAAACATTTATTATATAATATAATATATATATATAATTGTATATATATATATATATAATACGTCCCTAAGAGCTCTGTTGTGAATAAAAAGCATTATAAATCGATATTAATACTTACGTGTACTGCTACATCTTGAACCCGTCGGCGATTTAACTAAAAGGTTGATAACATTTGGATAATATTTGATTCAGTTAGACAATTTACTGGTGTGAGATTATTAAACAAATGACAAATAAAATATGTGGAGGAATTTCAAGCTAAGAGAAACCATTTTAATAAGAAGTCAAATTAAATGTTTCATAAAAGTCAAATTAAATATTTTTAATACTTGCATTTTTTCAAGTTTTAGTAGTATTAATTACTGGGTATATAATTATTAAGAATTGCATTACAAAGTATTTTAAATATCAATTCTTAAAGTGTTATTGATTATTAATTCGTAAGCATTTCAGTTTGTTTCACTTGGTGGATGGGACATCACTAAATATACAATTAAAACATTGCTTACAGAAATTAATAAACCTATTGTATATAAAATTATTAATAATAATAATTATAACAACAATTATACTCATTAGTAAATACTATCGTTTATGGTTTATCCTTTACTTTGATTTAGATTTCTTTCTATAGTAATTTTACATTAGATTTTTTAAATAATATAATATAACGTATCTAGTATATTATACTACCATAGACTATGTTATATAATGCTCTATGTGTATAATAATATAATATATATATATATACGTATACTATAATACTTAAATAACTATTTTATAAATAATATTATACCACAAACATATACAACTAATAATACAAAAAAGTTTTTATTAAAATATATTATATAATGAAAATTTAATAAAATGAAATATATTATAATAGTATATTATATTATATATTTGAGTGTAATAAATATAACATATATGAGTTTAACAATCTGGTATGAATAAATGTTTAAAATATTACAAAACAAATGTTATCTAGTTTTCAAAGTTAACTAATATAATTATTAGCTGTTATTGTTAGTCTGTAATACAACCGTAAACTTCTGAAGTCATGTAAGGATGATACTTACACGGAAGTAAATACTTATGAACGTGCTATTTGGTGCTGAAGATGTTTGTTCAGAAAACGTATATATATTATTGTTGAAGAGCTGTCATATCTCTTTTGATAGTATAAAATACTTTGTGTTAGTTAAATTAAAAAAATAATTTTTAGTTTTAGGGATTCTTTATAAATAAATAATAATAGCCTATCTTTATAAATAAAATATACATTTTTTGAAAATAAATAATAAATTCCTTATAAATATAATAGACATTTTTTATAAATTGTTTATTCTTAAAATATTCTAATATTCTAATAATATACTATTCGAAGTCAATACAAAATAACTTAGCATTAAAACTAACCAGGTGACGTCTGAGCTGTCGCTTCTGATTGTGCTGATGTTAGAAAACAGGAATATAACGCATTGAAGTGAGAAATAAAATGTTAAAAAATTATTATATTAAAATAATAAGTTTAGTGAATTTTTTTAATTAGGTGTAATAATTGCATTACTTAATCGTGGGGAGTAATATTATTCAGCAAAAAAACATTTAAGCAATTAACATGTATGATACTATTTAACCTGTTTTAATTCTAATATATCAATTTGATAAAGCTCCTTGTTTTTTATGTCTTCTCATAATTTATTTCAATTTTAAATATGTTTTAGAAGAATTGTAACAAGTATAATACATAAACAAAAAATAACAAATTTCAAATAATTTGTGTAACATATGTAGTACACTGCACAAGTAATTAAACGTTAAAATTGATTAAAGTTAGTCTTATATCTATTTTCTATTAACATCCTTTAAAACACAAAAACTATGTTTAGAGAAATACAAAATGAATATTGTGAAAAATGTTATACCAAACAGTTACAGCAAGCAGTTTTTGTTTATAAGCATAAATGAACAGTACTTACTGGATTCAGTTTGCATTGATTTTTCTTTAAAAATGTATAAATACAAACATGAATACACATTGTTATTTATTTTTTTGAGCTTTGTTTTTACATTTTCTGCTTGAAAATTTCATTAAAATTAGCTGATAATACAAAATATATGTAAGTATTTATTCATTAATAAGAACAAATTGATAATTAAAATAAATCATTGTTTAACTTTTTTCATAACAAAATAAGTTTTAGTTATATTTCCAAAGTATTTGAAATCCCTATTTAATTAATTAGTTATATATTTTAGTTCAAAATTAATTTTAAATTTCAATCTATTATTATTGAGACAGTATTCATAGATCTGTTATAAAACTATTTTATTAGTAATAAAAATACACTTGATTCAAAGTTTGACTTAATTTGATTTCAAAGGCGATAGATCAGAAAATAGTTGAAGCCAAAACTTAAATGAATATGATTGGTAATACTGCTTATATAATCTAGTTAAATCAGTTCGACAGAATTTATTTCTATTGTTTCGTGATTATCCATTCCATTAAAATGATGTATAACATATTGAATGGATAGGAAAGTTCCACTCCATTCCTATAAGTACCACCACAGAAAAACGAATATTAAAAACAATAAATTTACTCTTAATATACAACGTGACTTCAAAGTTTTGGTAACTGTAATAGAGCATTCATATATATTTCACTTCATAAAACGCGCAGTGATCACGTATACAACCTTTTCCACAGATTCAGCTTTACATTCAGCATCAGATTCATTTGGGAACGGAAGATCTTAGAGAGACAATCTTGGTGTCAAAATGTAGGTCTCGACGTATCTGAGATGAAGTTTTTGCGATAGTCCATGTTTGACTTACTTCCGAAGCTATGGCCTATTTTATATTTTAGCCACATATGTACAGCATCACATTCTGCATTAGATTCACTTTGTGAACGGAATATCGTAGAGAGACAATATCTGTGTCAAAATGTAGGTCTCGAAAGTAGGTCAAATATGGAATATCGCAAAAAACGTAATCTTAGATACGCCGAGACCTATATTTTGACACCGAGATTGTCTCTCTACGATATTCCGTGCTCCCAAATGAATCTGATGTTAAATGTGATGATGTATATGTGGCTAAAATAGAAAATATGCTATAGCTCTCAAAGTAGTTAAAATATGGACTATCCCAAAAATGTCATATTGGATTCGTCGTGACCTACATTTTGACACCAATATTTTCTCTCTACGATATTCCGTTCCCAAAGTGAATCTGATGCTGAATGTCATGCTAAAGCTGCAGAAAAGGTTGTATACGTCGTTGATCCTATACGGATAATTACTGTCATCGTTATATTTGGAGACTACTTTTATTCACAGTTTTTCAAATATCATAACCTCTAGATATCAAAACAGATTGATTCCCTAAACCATAATCATCCGTATATGCCTAAGTTTAATGTTACTAAAATTGATATTATTTAGCCAACTTTAAATAATGAAATGAATTTCGGGTTTAACGCACCTTTCTACGTTATTTTATGGAATATTGCTATTTAGATTTTCCATATTTTACTATGCTATACCACACAGCTGTATTTTGTAATAAAAAGTTTATTTTAATCACAATTAATTACAATTTAATTTTGGTTAAGTCATCTTGTATTACCTTTAATGCTACATTTTATATTAAATTTATTTTCTTAAATTGTTTTTAATTTAAAATGAATGCTAAAATAAATCAAAATTAAATTTTTATAAAACGATATATTTACAAAGAAAGTATAATTTTTTATTTTAACCTTTTTCCTATATGTTCAAATGGAGTATATACATATATATGTAACAATATAACAGCTCTAATGGTTTATAATAATCGCTATACAAACGTAACTTGTTATGTTATTTTTTATTATGTCATCACATGTGTTTAGTTGACATTAGGTGTACACATTTGTCATTTTTTACATTAGTATTTTACACAAATTTGCTTGATGGTTTAATTGATTGTATATTCTGGTGAGTGACTATTGGTGATTATTGGGGACTATTGGTGACGATTGGTCACTATTGGTGACTGTTGGTGACTATTGGTGACTATTAGTGACTATTGGTGACTATTGGTGACTATTGGTGACCATTGGTAACTATTGGTGACTATTGGTAACTATTGGTGGCTATCGGTGACTGTTGGAGACTATTGGTGACTACTGGTCACTATTGGTAACTATTGGTGACTATTGGTGACTATTGGTGACTATCGGTGACTATTGGTGACTGTTATTGACTATTGGTGACTATTGGTGACTATTGGTGACTATTGGTGACTACTGGTCACTATTGGTGACTATTGGTGACTATTGGTGACTATTGGTGACTATTGGTGACTATTGGTGATTATCGCTGACTGTTGGAGACTATTGGTGACTATTGGTGACTATTGGAGACTATCAGTGACTATTGGTGACTATTAGTGACTATTGGTGACTATTGGTGACTATTGGTGAATATTGGGGACTATTGGTGACTATTGGTGACTGTTGATGACTATTGGTGACAATTGGTGACCATTGGTGACTATCGGTGACTATCGGTCACTATTGGACACTGTGTCACTATTGGTGACTATTGGTGACTATTGGTGACTATCGGTGACTATTGGTGACTATTGGTGACTATCGGTGACTATTGGTGACTGTTAGAGACTATTGGTGACTGTTGTTTACTATTGGTGACTATTAGTCACTATTGTGGACTATTGGTGACTATTGGGGACGATTGGTGACTATTGGTGACTATTGTGGATTATTGGTGACTACTGGTCACTATTGTGGACTATTGGTTACTATTGGTGACTATTGGTGACTACTAGTCACTATTGTGGACTATTGGTGACTATTGGTGACTATTGGTGACTATTGGTGACTATTGGTGACTATTGGTGACTATTGGTGACTATTAGTGACTATTGGTGGCTATCGGTGACTATTGGTGACTATCGGTGACTATTGGTGACTATTGGTGACTATTGGTGACTGTTGGTGACTATTGGTGACTATTGGTGACTACTAGTCACTATTGTGGACTATTGGTGACTATAGGGGACTATTGGTGACTATTGGTGACTATTGGTGACTATTGTGGATTATTGGTGACTACTGGTCACTATTGTGGACTATTGGTTACTATTGGGGACTATTGGTGACTATTGGTGACTATTGGTGACTATTGGTAACTATTGGTGACTATTGGTGAATATTGGTGACTATTGGTGACTATTGGTGACTATTGGGGACTATTGGTGAATATTGGTGACTATTGGTGACTATTGGTGACTATCAGTGACTATTGATGACTATGCGTCACTATTGGTCACTATTGGTGATCACAATCTAGTTTAGTGATGCAAATTAATTTGTTAATTAATTTATTTATTAATTTATTAATTTATTAATTTATTAATTTATTTATTAATTAATTTATTAATTAATTTATTAATTAATTTATTAATTTATTAATTAATTAATTAATGCAATATAGTTTACAATATAGTTTACTGTGCAAATTAATTGCAACCCCTTTAACAATGTGCAAATTACGATAGTATTATACTTTTGAAATTTCCAATTACGTTAATATTAGATTTTGGAAATTCCAAATTACTCAAAATTTTGATTGTGGAAAATACAAATTAAATTCGAATATAAAGTATTAATTATTATTAGAAAAATCCCATTTTCTCCACGTCTGTTAGTGCAGCTTCAACATGACAGATTCACCTCAAAATGTTTGTGACCTGGTCATTCACCACCTTATCCGAGGCAGTAATCAAGCGGAGATATCTATTTCTCTAAACCTTAAAAAGTGGACAGTAATCCGAATCATCAGCAGGTATCGCACAACTGGTACAACTTTTGTAACACGCACAGGGCGCTGTGGATGCCGACGCATTATTTGTCCAGGAGCTGCACGTCGTCTTGCTCGTGCCTCCCTGGGCGATCCACGCCTCACATCACGCCAGCTACAGCATGAAGTGGGTGGGGTGGTCATGCAGGCACACTCCAGCACCGTCAGGCGCAGTTTGCTGCGCAGTGGCCTTGTCGCCCACCGCCCACGCGCTACACCAGCTCTCACACACGGTTTGCCAGGGCTGGCGGTTTCAGAAAAAAAATTTACCATGGTCAAATCTAGTATTTTTAAACTTAGTACAGTGTGCGGTAACTAAATATGGAAAAATTTTAATCTTTCAACGAGAGAAAAAAAGTATGACGTCATAATCCAAAATGGCCGCAATTTAATCGAAAATCGCAATTTCTTAGGAAATAAAATCATT
>JAUZND010001992.1:0-13126 GCA_034780555.1 Coelogynopora nodosa
GCGAAGTATAGAGCTATGGTCAAACGGCTTTTAAACCAACTGAACTGAAACCCAACTGAAACCGATTGTGAACTGACTTAATGTAGTCTGACTAAAGTATAACAACACTTTCGTGGGCAGTTATATCAATTACATACAATTACAGATATCAAATATTTTCTAATGATACAGGACATTTCTAAATCTGATAGAAATTTACAGGTCACGTGGCCTCGCTTGCACACGCTCGACAAAAGGAGCGAAGAATGCTGCAAACCTTTTGGGCGAGATTATTCATGGTCCAATTTGTACATTAAAAGTTGTATCTTTATATATACTAAATTTAAATTGTTAATTTTGAACAGACTATTTAGCAGTACCTTTTTGGTATTTTTATAAAGCTGTAATTGGACAGGTTAGGTAATATAAATTTTAAAGAACCATAATATATCAGTTGAATGCAGTTTTATTCCTAATTATTATTTAGTTACCATATTGCACAACTTGTAAATACTGTCAAAATTATATTTCTTGGTCATCATTACGTAATTACGTATGGCCACTATGCAAATAATATGATAGACATTAATGTATTAAGATATTTGAGCCATTATATTATTAGCTGATATTCTCTAAACAGAAAAAACTTTATATGATTACTTACTTCTGAACTCATTCTATTTATTAAATTAAAAATGTCTGATGTGTTTGAAATGATTTTGAGAAACTATGATAAAAAATTGAAATTTGAATAGATGAAACTATTCTACTTCCAAATAGAAGTAGAAAGAATGTTAATTATTCGATTAAAACAGAAACTTATCAATGTAAATCACCTTAAAAATGTTGTAAAAACAATAAAGCAATTGTATACTGAATGTATCACTAATGCATCTTAACAATTAGTGTTCAAAATTAATTTTGATATCTACATAATTTACATTACCAGGATTGTCATATGTCTAATTAAAGATTATTTATTACTGATTAGGACAATAATTGGTAGGTAATGAAATTCTTCTCAATATCGCTTAGTCTGCGGTATAACATGCCATGGTTTCGTTGCACGAAGCTATCAACCAACCTTGATGACGAAGTTGGTATTGGTCGACTTCTCATAGACGAGGAGAACTCGACCCAGGGTCCCCAGCACTTTGTAGTTACTCAGATGATTACGAGGTGTGTACAGAGAGGCGAGTTCTGGGTTCAAAGAAAGGGCTACCGCATTATCTGGGATCTGCAGGGAGCAGAGAAATAACTGTTAAAAACCCGCAGGATATATTTCGTGACTCAGTTAATTATGAATTTGTTTGAAACTCCGATTAGTTATGAAATATTAAGATATTTATGCACTGATTAGTCATTTGTTAGTCTACTAATTTAATAACAATATGACTACCTACTACTTTCTCACTATGGATTTCTACCAATTTAACTAAAAAATGATATACATCATTTGAAAGGGAAATAATTCACCAATTTATATTTTATACTGGCGATAAATCAAACTATTGTGATTTTAATTTTTTCATTAATTCATTGAAAGCTAATAAATAAACGAAACACAATAAATGAATAGAAAATGTTTAATTATCAATGAAGGTATGCTTAGAAAACGTTTTGACATTGAGAACGGATGGCATGATTATATATTTTTATAAATTCGTGGAGCAACTTTAAAATGCCACCTAAAATATATGAAAACATCAAATAACCACCTGTCTCAGTTCTTTTTATATGGTTTTTGACTAGTATATACATAGTAACTGGATAAATTAACCGCAGTAAAATGTAATAAGCACTGATTAACCAAAATTACCTTATAAACCGTAAGGACTAGATTCATATATGAGAATACTTGTTTGAATACAAATAGTTATAAAATTCCATATTACTATAAAGTTAAGCATAATATGGTGTCTGTTATCAGTTCTAATCAGGTACCTTCCACTATTGTTACATCAAGATGAGACTAATAACCGCTACATCAGATATCGGTATATTATATTGCAAAGGTCTACTTCAACTAGACTGACATCAACAATACGGATCCAATGTACAGTATATAGGTCACACAGCCAGCCAGAATCATCAAGGATATATTGATCTTTGGATATTGAGTGGAGTGTGAATTATCACAATCACACAAACAGCAGAGTCATTAATAAAATGTGGTGACTCGGGTTGTAAATAAACGGATTGAGACAAGTAATGCAATAATAAACAATGTACTTTGTATATATTAATCAACGAATGACAATAAAAATACATTTAAAACTAAATAAGTAGAACTACTATTTAATCAATAGAGCTATTCCACAGTACAAACAATATATATATATATTTATATTATAAGCTAACTCCAACCTTATCGCATATATAAAATGGAAAACAATCTAACAACCTACTATATTACTTTGTAACTTAAAATGAAGAAATACGGTTTTGTGCCCGTAGAAGAATATTCTTATTTGTTCTTATATGTCTTTTTGAGCATCTTTAGTTCTCAGCACACTAATCTTATAACCTTTATAACATTGTAACATCATATCGTTTCCCCTTATGTAATACAGTTACTAATTCGGTTGATTGTATAATAACTAATAATAGAAGTACCTAGTAAGCCACATTTTTTCTGCTAATCAATTCAATTGCGTTCGACCAGTCCTTTTAGGAAACCGCGAAGCTTTTGGTAACATACTAACAAAATAATTTTAATACGTGGCTGATCAAGTAAACGAGATAATATATTTTAGTCATACTGACGTCATTTCTATAATATTATATTTTTAAAAAACTCACATACTTTTGGATTATTTTCATCAATTTTTCTTTCTTTCGTTGTCATGTTGCTGAGTATTTTCCAATATCACGCATATTTTTGGAATAATCTCATGTGTTACAGTAGGACCATTACATCGAACGTTATCTCTGAGGCAGTATTTATACATCAATATTAAATAATATTTCTGTAATTAACCAATTTTAAGCATTTTAAAAGATTTTAATAACAAATTCCAATTTATTTAATAAACTATTACATCAATAAAAGACTTAACATTTGAACTAGTCATACATACACATGGTACAAAATTAACATAACAAAACTTTGAAAATTATATTTAAAATATCCAATTCTCTTTTAATCCGAAAGAAAAATACATATGGGTTAATATTATAATATAGTACAAAATATTTTTAATACGAAAAAAGTTTTACAAAATCATAATACAAAAGTTACATTTTAGAAGACTTACAATCTCATTTTAGAATTCTATGATTCCTACAAACCATGTTATAATTATACATCTAAAGGAACTAATTTTCTGCATAATAAAAAAACTATTACTAAATCTATACTCACAGACAAACTCCGCCCATCTTTTCTAACTGTCATCTCCTACTTCATTGAAATGGTCACCAAATATGACCTCAGTATGTCCCAAAACCATCTCACGCCCCGGTCTACTCGACCTATAAAGAAGGAACCATTACTCCGACCTACTCACTGCCCATCTCTCCTGTGAGTCATCCTCACCACTCTCACAGCCCGTTTCCGTCAGATGCTCCCGGAATATCGCTTCAGCATGCTCCAGATAGAGGGCCGTCTTCCCACGCACCATTTCACGCCGGCCGGTGTCTTGATCCGTCTGGACCCCGGTCAGTAGAAGCGACACGGCCGTCTTGTAGGTAGCAAAGGCCTGCGACCACTGGCCGGCCGCTTCCAGAGTCTGCGCTTGGGTGATGTTGCCAGCTGCCTGCCGGATGTAGTCTGGACCTTCGGGATCTTTTAGTGCTGCATAGAAGGAGAGAGAACGATGGTAAATATTATGGTCAGACTGTTGCCTACGGCGAATACTGTGAGTATGGAAATGAACGGGCAAAAGTGTGATCTTTACTTCTGTAAGATACATTTCAGTTCCGTACCAAAAAATCGATCAACAAGCCCACCTGGATCATTGTCCAACAGCATTAGTGATGAAGCGGTACCATTTCCATCAGACCCAGCAGCGGAGCCCCAACCTAACCCAGTCGCACCAAAACCATCGATATCACCGGCACCACTCGGACTGAACGGATCAAATTTTGACAACACCTCAAAGTCCTCCTCTATCTCCCCCCCATCGCTGGACAACTGGTCGTCATCGTCATCGTCACCCGCGGGAAGCCGAGGAGACGGCGGCACCACAGGCGTCAAATAATTTCTATCACCACCACCGGCACCGGTAGACAAGGTTGGAAGCAGGGGTGGCGGAAGCGTTGGTTCGTTTGTAGTGGGCCTCCAGTTGAAATCAGCGGCGGTGGCAGCATTCGTGGCTGCACTGGCGGGTGGTGGTGGTGTGGGTGAATCTGAGTAGGATGTGGAGGTTGACAACTGCCGGGAGAAAAAGTCGGAGGCGTCGGGAGGCAGTGGGGGCGCGGCCGTCTGAGGCAGGGGGACAGTGCGCTTGATGCCGGCGTCGAAGAAGAGACGGAAGACCTCGTGCGTGTAGAGGTGAAATTCTTGGCAGCAGAAGTTGAGCACTTCTTCCGCCGATATGCGACGTTCTTCAACCACTGAGGGATCCAGACGATCTGGAGAAAGCGACAATACAGGAACTATTTTCTAAATTTGAAAGCTATATTCTCTCAATAGGCAATATATATTATTATTAATGTACATTTGAAGTGTCATTATCTTTGTAAACATCAGTAAATAAAGAACAACTGCGTGGATGTGAGGATGCATGTTAAAAACGAACTGTACTATACAGAGGTAAATGAGGTGTGTTGTAAACAGTATTTTTACATGCTAAATAAAATTTAGCTGATGAAGTAAATTACCTATGTGAATATGACCTGAAGAATAATATAAAGAATTTTTCATTTCGACCTCAATTCTCAAATTCACTTCGTTAACGCAAGTATGTTTGGATCACCGAACAGTTTTAAAAATATTTTTTTAGCATTTTCGTTTAATTATTTATATTCCTTGAAATAATCATACACTGTGTAAAAAACAATACACTTAATAATTTGCTAATATTATTACATATATTATAAATGAATAGATATTATAGTAAAGGGTCACAATTTGTATAATGAAAGTGCAAATGAATAAAATGCTGATATTCGATTAGTTGTATTTATTATATTATTAATAATATGCAATTAAATAAGTTGACTCAAACGCTTGCACATAGTAAAGTACGAATACAACATTAAAATGGTAACTAAAAGAAGTAATAATAATCTAAATTTGATTATAATTCTCAACACTAAATATTAAATTTTGTGTACAAAAATGACAAAAGTATAAAGTGATAAATAACAAATGTTATATATCATTTTATTAATATAGATAGTTGTTATGTAGTAGTTAGTCACGCATGAAAAACAAATGTTAAATTTGTTTGGAATTGTAATACGTACCAAAGAAATTCGCTTTGACAAGCTCTGGAAAAGGTTCCCTACGTTGTAATCTTTTATGGTATACAGATAACGAATTGTACAGTTTTTTGAAATCACTGAATCGTTTGTATATAACTACCTGAAAGATATGCAAAAAAAGATTTACCAATATTAATGAAATTATATATTACATATAAATATTATCAAATTTAATAAAAACACTAAATTGTGTTTATGCTTAAATTTCAATAACATATTTTGCTCACAACTACACTAAGTATAAACATACAATAAAACATTTGATTTATTTATCTTCAAACTATGCATTATTTGGATTTTTGGTGAATCGAAGCCAAATAGAAATACTCAAAAATCTCAAATAAGTCTAATAAAAATAATTTTAAAATATTCAATTTAATATATTAATAATTTTAAAAATTGCTGCAAAAAATAATGGATGCAAAAATAAAACATAAAATAAATTTTAAAGAAAATAACATTTATGACTTCTTATAGTCTTATATAACTTCATATATATATTATATAACTTATATAACTTCATATATATATTATATAACTTATATAACTTCTTATGATATTATTTTGTTGTCAAAAGGTAAATTAATTGTTATATGATATTTTAAGGGGGAAATCTAGTATATTAGGTTATCAAAATTCACTATTCGTGAATAGTTATTATTTTATTTAAAAAGGATACTCAGAGAAAAAATATAACATATCAATTATTACTAAATACCTCAGTTTCATCATCATCAGTACTAACAGGTACAATCTGAAATGTAAAAAATTTAATATCAGGTATGTTCATGTTAAAAGAGTAGTACAACCTAGATTATTATAGACAATTATAAAAAAACATGATTGTACACATTTAATGTAATTAGCTTACCCTTAATGTAACTTTATAAACTGTGTAATTATTACGAGGATGCTGCTGGGGATCATCTACTGTGATAGTTCGAACCCATCGATTTTTTTCAGATCGATTCATCTGAAATAAGACCTAAATATGTGATATCAATAATGGCAAAAAAGAGTTGCAATGTAAACAATATTTTATTATTAAATGAAAATACAAGTCAATAAAACTGAACAAGCCATCCACCTCAGTGTACATGAATTTAAAACTGAGTAGAATTGATTACAAATTTAAGTTAGTAACATTTCTTATAAAGAATATCCATTTCCTCAAAATGCATTTATTGCAATATCTTCACATTCTTAACATAATCAACATTTTTATTCCATAAATGATGTATAAATTATAATGAAACTGCATTGAAATATGATGAAGATTTATTTAATATTAAAATTTATTAATTGATGCAATATCCTTGTGAACAATGTAAACATAAAAAACATAGGTTTTATCTGAAAGCTATCATTGAAATAGTTCCATTGGGATGTTGAAAACATGAAATAGGACATTCTGATAATTTTGGTATAATGTAGTATCTGTTGATTTACATTTATAGAAAATGGGGGGTAATCTCAAAATACACATGTACTATTTAACAAAAAAAGAGGAATAAAATTATATTTTTTGATAAGATACTAATGAACAATATCATTTTTTAAATATTTAAATTATCTAATCAGTGTTATCTATTATGAAATTTTCATGGGAAAATGACTGGGAAAGTGTTTAATATTTTCATTTTAACTAGTGTAATTTACTTTTACTTTTAAATATAGTTTATAACAATTGAATTTTTTTTAACCTAAGTATTACTCAAGATTAATTATAATTAATTGCTGCTTACCATGGCTCATGTTAAGTTGAATTTATAAAAAGTTTACTCTGACTAAAATGCTTTTGCCTGGTTTTTCCTTTATTGACCAAACTCAATAATTTCAGATGACCACTGGAGTATTAGAGACCAAAGTATCAAGAAGTTTACACAATACAAAAATTAACATCTCAATGCACAACTTTTGTAAAGCACTGCCCAGCACTCATATTTAAGGAGATTAGAGCCTATTAGCACACTCTCAAATGATCCATTTGAAAATACACTGTGAAATGTAATGGGACAGTTAGATGCTATTTAAACAGAAGTTATGTTTATATAATAAATAAATGGTAATATGTTTATAATTTTTTATACGTTATTGTCGTCATCCTGCAATAATTGCTTTAATCAATTTTTATGTACTGCATGTTCATCCGCATCTGCTCCGCAAGTATTAAGAAAATTATCACATTATTAACAAAAACAAAACTGCACTATTTGACAGAACAAAATATCGTTATGCACATATTGTGTTATTCGTTTGACGATATTATGTTGGGAAATGTATATTATACAGAAAGTGTGTATGATGAATGAGAACATATGATGTACTATTGTTCATATTATTGTATGCTTTGCTATCAATTTAGTTTAATTAAATAAATATGTTTTATTTTATAAATATGTATATATTTAACTTAGCTGTATCGATGGTTATATAATATAATAATTATGTATAGCCAATCTACACACATAATATAATATTATATATTATTAACAAGCTTAGTATCGAAAGCAAATTTATCTGCATTTAATAGACCAATGTAATTAAATCAGATTAATTTTAATCGGATCCTCGGCTGATGCCCTCATGTCTCGGTCTGATGACACCACCTCAACGGCTGATGCCCAACCGAACCTACAACGTCAACTCCTCACTCAAGAAAGCGACGTAAACATAATTGGAAACATAATATAAACAAAATCAAACGAATGAAAGGAGAACAATATCAAAGTAAGCTTTCTGAGATAGAGAGCAAGACAATTGGAATACAATGTTCATGTGAATATTCTGCAACAAAAAATAGTAGGTTAAAATGTAAATCGTTAACTGAAGAACAAAGATTAGTTATTTTTACTACATTTTGGAAGGAAAGTGATCGTACATTTGTTTCTTCAATGATAGACACTAAAACCGAAAAGAAATCAGGCACGGAGACTCGAAGTAGCTATCAATATCATCTGAAAATAAATGGAGTTAGATTACGAGTGTGTACAAAGATGTTCCAAAGAACCATTAGCGTCTCACATAGAACGATTCTCAGTTGGATCCATTCATCAAGTGAAGTGGGGTTGTCACAAACAACTATTCTCAAACCACCCCAAAAAAGAGTTGATGGTAAGGTGGCTATAGATAGACAATGTGAAGACACAGCAAAGTCATACCTGAATCAATTGGATAAAGTCCCATCACATTACTGCAGACAGTCAACAAAAAAGTGTATCTGTGGCCTTAGGACTTCAAGAATGCCGTCAATGCTTATTCAAAGCATGTCAAATGGTTGAGCGAAGAAACAGAACACCAGACACCAGTAGGTTTAAATAAATTCAAATATCTTTTAAAAGATGTCAATATAGATATTTATCAAACCAAAGAAAGATCAGTGCGATATCTGCATAGCTTATGCCCAGAGAAATATTGAGACAGACATTTATACAGTTCACATTGAACCAAAAAATGCAGCATGTGAAGCAAAGAAATTAGATTGCAAAAGAGGATAAAAAAATATGGACATCTTGATTCTAACAGTGGATGTCCAAGCTGTACAAACTCTGCCCAAAAAAGAAGCCAGTTGCCTATAATTCTGGACAAAATTAAGTCTACACAATTATACAATATACAACAACAATACACATGATGTGCTGTGCTATGTGTGGACAGAAAATGATGGTGGCGTCATAGCAAGTATATTTACTTCATGTCTCATCGACTATATTGACTCAGTGAAGTTATCCAGGCCATCTCTCTCTGAAATCATTATTTGGAGTGATGGGTGCACAGCACAGAACAGAAATGCGACCCTGATCTCAGCTTTATCAGACTGGTCCAAAAAAAATATGATGGTAACTTCTAAATATCTTGAAAAAGGTCACACCCAAATGTAGGTGGATAGCATACACACTAAGGTAGAACGGAGACAGAAGAACATAGACCTCAAAGTTGTTGCCGACTACTGTCATATTATTGCTGAATCCTGTTCTAACCCTTTTCCATTCCACTACAAATACAATTATACTATGACTTCTTTACTAACTTCGAAGTAGGGCAATGTTATCCATCAATTCGGACTGGAACCAAACCTGGAGATCCTTGCATTACAGATGTTTGAGAATAATGCTGCCAGTCTGATGATCAGGTTACATACAAAGTTGACCATGATGCAACAAAGCCTTTCATACTTATACCACACAGACATCAACATGTAGCGGCCTCGAGGGGTGCAAGCAATGTACCAGACTCAACTTCCGATAAGTGCATGCAAGTATGCTGATTTACAGTTTATAAAACGGGTATTAAACAGAGACAACCATGCATTCTAAGATGATTTACATCATTTGTAAATAAAATGTTCTTTTCATTCTATGTATTTCAAATATTTTATATCTAACTTTCAATTTCATAACTAGTGTGCCTACAATGTGCGGTTTATGATGATTTACATCATTTGCAAATAAAATGTTTTTTTCATTCTGTGTGTTCTAAATATTTTATATCTAACTTTTAATTTCATAACTAATGTGCCTATAACATTTATGTATAAAATGTTATATTTATTTTGTATAACAATAATCTAGTTTAATTTTACAAAATAAAATAAATCATTTGCATGATAAAAATATTTACTTTATTTTTCATTTCTCATCAACTAAAAACAAGTACATTAGATAAAGTGAACAAAATACAATGAATATTAATTATTATTAGTATTATATTAATACTATAACTATTTATAAACTTTAATAAATTATATATATATTATATTCAAACATAATTAATGCATTATTATTACAGATTAAAATTTAAACTTCAGTTTGAAAACTGTCAATACTTCTCAGAGCAATAATTGCACTATCTGCTACTCATGACGAAATCTCAGTGTCATTATTGCATTATCTAGATAATTCAATTTTTCTTAATTTAAAAATATGTATCTATATATTATGTTGAAAAATATGTTAATGTTTAATAAATTGTTAATAAAAAATTAATTTGTATATAAATGCATAATTTAAACAGTTTTAACTCTCCTGAAAAGTTGTCAAAACACCATCATTTCAATTAACACAATAATTGCTTGATGTCGACGATATGCCTTTAGATGCATTCTGAGGTATAAATCACAAATATTTCAGCAATCATCTGACATCCTAAAAATATGGAACCAAACAGAACATGACAATTTTATGTATTTTTCTATCCCAGAATATTATAAGGAGGTATTTGTCAAACATTACTACATATTCATCAGTCTTATTCAAACTGTTTACTTTACTTTAGAAACTCTTTCTCAAGAAAGTGAGAAACATAAAAAACAAGACATATAACCATACTTATTCTGAGTATCAAAAAATTTAATGTATACAAAATTCAAGTATACAGGAATTAAATTGAGTATATTCCAGTATGGATATAAAATTCAAGTTTATTTAAGTATAGGTACAAATTTTGAGTATATGTGGACACCCTGGAATAATCCAATGCCAATATTATATATATATACATTTTTATTATTTTACATACAAATAGTTGCATGAATTTTTTTTAATTTCCTTGCAGGCCCATCCAGCTTTAAAATTTGACTGAGGAAACTTTTAAGAAAAAGGGCACCAAAGTTAAATTATGGGTTAATTATTAATTACAATAATATATATATTTACAACAGATTTAACAACAACAACAGATTTATTTAATAGTTACTGGATAGTAAAATATGTATGTACTATGGTAAATTATATGTATGTAGCAAAAATTGGAATTTGTATCACCAATACTGATGAAACTAGATATTAAAATTATACTAGAAGCTTTTTAAAAAATATTGTCAATTATAAAAATGTTACTTTAAAATTAATATGTGACTCTGGGGTTCATTTCTCAAAGCTGTCATAAACATAAATCTGCAATTATAATCAAAAAGTGTTTATAGTATAAGTGCTAAAAGATAAGACCATGATTTGAATTGATGCTGCCACAAGTATTTTAGATGAGTAAATCGATATTGCAGCTTTAAAGTAAAGACAGTTACTGTTTCTTGATGCTATCATAAGCATAAGTTGTGTCTAAAAACAGTATCAGTAGTGTATTATCTTTATGACGGCCTACACCCAGCAACAACTTTTTTAAATTAAATAAGAACTTTTAATTGTATTCTTTTTAAATACTCATGTATAGATACACAGAAAAATACATTTATAAGTATGCATATATGATTCCTAAATAATTAAAACCTAATTAAATAAATATATATTTGTCAAACTTTTCTTGAATTTATTCAATTTTATTCAATGTTCTGATGTACTGTTTATTTTTACAATATAACATATTATCATTATTACATAATATTTCATTATTTAATAAATTAAATTATATCTTTAAATGATTAGTGAGAAAACCAAATTGAAGTAAATGCCATCTGAATAACTCATGATTATAACTTTTTTGTTTCATAATATGCAATTAATAATTCTAATTAATTGTATCATATTTATACCATTTTGCTTTAGATTTGCATTCACAAATTATAAATTGTACTATAAAAAACAGGTGTCTGTCTGAAAAGAGTTACATTTAAGATAGAAATATATAAACACAATATAACATATACATAGTTGCTAGCAGATATAAATATATAATTAGTTTCCTTAACTTTTGAATACTTTTCACATGTAATCCAAGGTCCTTTTTGAGTGCACCTTCCATTCTTTGTTATTTAAAAATTAAAAGTTGTCCCATGAAGAAGTCTCCGATTTCTTCAATGGATCCAAAGTATTTGCTCATTTCCTCTAGCCTCGGAAATATATATATATCAGTCTCAGAGATTAATGTATGATGAGTATGCTAGTAATTCTCTCAATAGGCATATATTGTTTATGCATAATTGAGCAGTAGCCCAAGAACTATGTGGACAAGCATTGTTATGTTGAAATTGCATTTTTTCTAGTAAAATTGAATATTGATTCAATTTTTTTAAATTATATAATATCCATCAATTGATTTTCTCATATTTTTTACAAATTTTAGTTACAAATATTATTTAAAAAATTGTCAATAATTTGATATCAATATTACAACTAACTATTTTACAATCTCATAGTTTTTCATACTATATTTAATTTTTTTCATAGACATAGAATTTAATAATTATTTAATTTGGAAAAGAGGAACATTCTAGTCTCAAAACATAATAGTACTTTCTAAACCATTTTATATAAAATTATATTGAAAAACAACAAGATATAAATATAAATAAATTATGTTACAGTTCTCATTAAAGTTGACTGAAAGCAATAGTGCTTTGAAAGTGATAATAATAATTACAATGTGTATTTATCTCATTACAATGTTTTTAAAAAGTATAAATACTTTATACTCATTATTTTAGTAACAGAAAAAATGTCATTCCAAAGTTAGCGAAAAATATAATGCTTTCATTTTTTTCTATACAATAACATTTTTAATATTGGAAAGTGGGCAGATAGTTTAAATTTGAATTTACATTATGAGGTGCAACCTGACTTTCTCTTTTATTTATTTTTTAACATTTGAAATAACATTATAAGGTATGACATACTCAATTTCAAAATACAGTAAAACCTGCTTAATGCGCATACCTCTGGGCTATAATAAATTATGCGTATTAAGCAGGTCTACGTATTAAGCGGTTTTTTGATAAATTGAAACTGTATTACATGCTATATACGTAAAATGAAAAGGGCCACAG
>JAUZND010001993.1:0-13126 GCA_034780555.1 Coelogynopora nodosa
TTTAGACTTATGGAAGTGGAAAATGAAAAAAATGTAGATGGTCGTGAAACTTCGACTAAATTTTGTTTCAAGCCTACAAAACAATACAATTTCACTACAATATTGTTTCCTAATTTCCAAAACTTTTTTTTAAAAGTAAGTATAATGTTTATTAAAACAAATGTCGGGGCGCATTTGAGTGCGATACGCGGCATACGTCAAAATTATCAGTTAAACAAGGAATATGGCAACAGAATGAAGCCATAAACTGGTACAAATAAGTAGCCTTAAAAAACAGCACAATTTCCTTGTCCTATTTATCTTCTAAGGTCATAGCAACTTCGTTCTCCGATGGTTAAACTAGTCGAGTCCATTGAATTATTAAATCAATCTGTATTCTATTGGCAGATGTTATGATTCTATTGCCGTCGCAACACTTTACCATACCACATTGTTATATAGCTACTTAACCATTTTTCATTATTGTGTAGAGCAATATTGCGTGTATACATTTTAAAAAATAGTGTTCCACTATTTAACGATTTACAATAATATTGGTTGCGGCGAAACAAATTTCTGTGGAGTCAGATATTAATGGTTTTCCCTTTTAGTCGAGTCATGTTGAAATGTCACCATTGGAACTATAATATTATAATGAAGCCAGTTGTATTTTATTCCCGGGAAAAGTTTCTCAGTTGTTGGCTTGTGGCCAGAGTTTGGAACAATGGAGGGTTCCTAAGTCTGTAACAGTGTGAGCCAACTAGTTGAATTCCTGGCTTTCTCTAGACTCATAATTGGACCTTTGTTTTAGATTTTCAGACAGTGTAAATAAATAATGTAACTGTGTTGTTAAAATTATATGCTGCGCTAATAATCTGATGTTGAAAGTTGGATTTATGATATTTAGTAGATATTTTATAGATAACGCTGTTATTTCTAACTGGGAAGGTATACGGTAGAATATTTTATAGCAAATCAATATTGGTTTGGGAATTATTGTTTAACAACCAATATATGCTAGATCACTGCTTGTTTCAACAAAAAGAAATCTTATTGAAATGTGCTTTTAAATTTTGTAATAAACTATATAATGTGCGTTGTACTTTTTTTGGTAAAGGGTATTTTTTATCTATATATACAGTAGTATCAGACATGTTTAGATAATTTTGTCTGTGGTCGTTTTTTTATCGTTGTGCTTTTTTTGCACTTCTGCTTCCAATTCTTAGTCCATACTTTGTAGAAAACATTTCAACTCATAAACAAACACAACTCGTGTTCTTTTTCCTGGCATATACGTAGACGATTGGAACCGGAATCCTATAAGTTAACTGAATAAATAAGATTAACATTGAACATGTTGGGGGTAGAATCACATATTTTACTTAATTGTTGAATAACATTCTGGTTCCTATATTAAACTAATCCTGTTTGGTATAAATATATTTCTAATATTTTAGATTTACGAAATTTATTATTTTGTACAATTTAGATTAATATTAGAACTAAAAAAATTATAGTGGATTGTTTTCTCGGTTTCACAATTAAATTTTAGATATTTTCCTCAAAGAACAAATCGGTTAGTAGTTTAGAAGTGGTATATCTGTAGCATTTTGTCCAATTTTTAGGCCAGTCATGGTTTTGATGCGGTTTATCAAAAACGAAACTAGAAAAAAGTAATATATAGGATACGAGCAATCCTCCGACAAATGTTAATCAAAATTATAATATCGCTCAACTTTTTAGCCGCGGATCAAAATTTAGTAGTAGCGTAGGAAGAAGGTCTCTTGGTCATGCCACTTTTTTTCTAGCTCAGACAAAGTGATGCAGACCGACCGTCACTCATAATAAAAAAGTAAATTATAGATTCACATGACTCTTATATACTTTTTTCTAGTTTCGTTTTTGATAAACCACATGGAAACCGTGACTGACCTAGAAATTGGACAAAGTGCTACAGATATACCACTTCTAAACTACTTCGGATTTTCGCTTAAATTTATTCGAAAAAGCTGGAGAAAAGTCGGATAGAGTTTCTTCCAGAAACAGTGCAGTGTTATAGTCCATACTGTGATCTCTGTCCACGTGTCCAGGTCCGTTTCTTCAACTCGGCCAACGTGCTGGGCCACTTTTCCGAGCACACGCGCACCCTGCGTCTATATCCGCGCCCCGTGGTCGCCTTCTGCCAGCAGAGCTTCCTCAAGTCGAGGCCCGTCAAGTCGGAGTTTATCGAGAAGTTGTCGCAGACTCAGGTACCTCTCCTCTTCTGTTGGCCCTTTAAAATCCCATTTGTTCAGATGTTGTCTTCTATATTGATTAAAACTAATTTTTAGTGAGAATTAGCACTTCTGTAGTATGTTTGACTGGTAGCTTTTTAATGTTGGTCGGCAAATACGTCTCATTATTTAAGCCATATTTATATTATTTTACGATTAGAATTGTAAATTCAAATTCAAAGTTCGCTATTGCTCTTAAGAAATTCGTCTCTACGGTCCACACTTACGATATTAATTTGTTTATTTATTTGATTTATTAATCGTTTATAGTTTCTAATTAGATTCTGATTAGATTCTGATTCTCTTGATTAGGCCTATTCCTTGCAATGGATCCCAGTATCTGTTTGCCACTTTTGTTTCTGTTTAATAAGATTTGTCGTAGTATCTTCTGAAATTATGGGTAATTATTGGGTAGTTCAAAACTATTTTGGTGTTAAAATATAGGGCAATTATGTTGAAGTAAAATAAACGTTTAAATAGCAGCGTTTCAAATTCTGTTAAATGTAGTCAATAAATTATACTGCTTCATTAAAAAGTAACAAATTTATAATTTAATGATATAACTGATCACAAATTTTCTCTTATCATTTATGATTCTCTGTACTTTATAATATCAATTAACATTATTTAACTATAACATATTCTATCAAATTAGTTAAGATATCAATAGTTTTTTAAGTCATCGAATGTCGGACACATATTTTTTAAAATTTGGTTTACTAATTCTTCAGCTTTTGTTTGCTCCGATAGAAAAAAAAGTTAATATAATGCACCCCCAGTTAGGAGTATTGATCGAGAAATATAACATAGAATTCTTTGTATGGAACAGATATTGTATTAATCATTAATTTAGCCAGACTAATCAATCAAAAATAATATTCAAAAGACCCAAGTTCAGGGAAAACTCCTAATTGGGATTACATTATTGTAACAATGTTGTCCATATCGTCTTATATGGCATCAAAATAGTGTTTAACTTAAATTTTTTATAAGACGCTTAGAAGGTTTAAAAAAAAATTCATTGGAACATTTTTAGGCGGTTCAAGATTTGGTTAATTTAAAAGACTAATATTTCCTAGCTTCACATGTTATAGTATCAGGCTAATGGATTCCCGTTTTGGTAGATATTGTTCTACATTCGATTCAGTTATTACACCACTGCATTTTTTATCGAAAGAATATATTATATTGCTGATTACAAACTAAGACTTGCACTTACATAATTTGAGGGCGCTGAATTAAAAAATGACAATGGTTTTTTCATTATAAGACGTCTAGATTTTACAAAAATGGTATTATATTACGTCATAGTTTATAAATATATAGCAGACTAATTAGGTATATAATAGACATATATTAAACTCATATTTATGAAATCATATAATTAACTTATATAATAATATGTTAATATTATAATGAATTCACATGAAAACATAGTACAATATATTTCATAATACAAAGTGACTTCACGCTGGAAGGATTTAGTTTACTTAAACACACTATCTTAATTTTTTTAAATTATCATCAATGTGACTATTTACTATACTACTCGTCATTTCATTTGTGAAAAATCCAGACGTGCAGTTCAAAAACTAATACGATTTTTCAAATCTTAATTTAAACATTATTTCAATTCACATTTTACTTTTTAATCAGCAAATTTGATGCCTGAAGTCTACTTTATTTATAATAATTTGATTTTAAATTTCAAAGTTTCTGATTCACATTGGAATAAACTAAACTGTATTTTCAAATGACTCTGCGCTTTTCATTTAGAAAAATGTTTTAATCATGATATATTTGTTGATAAGAATAAAATAATGCTTTTATTTTCAAATGAAAATGAATAGTGTTTCTTTTATTGTTCCTGTTGTTCCAGTTGATTCTATTCTTTATTGAATGAGTGCTAACAAAGTTATACTTCACACACAATCGATTCTAATTTTACAATACATCATTAATGTACATTAATCTTACAACTGCATGCGTCTGACTTCTTCGCATATTTAATTTTACAACAAGTCCAAATATTGCATTTTTAACGGGATTGTAGTAATAAATTAAAAAAATTCATAAGTAAAAATGCTGTAATGTATAAATATACTATTTACTTTGGTTCGTATAAGAATTCCGGACACAATTATTTCGCCACGGTCGTCTATAGGTTCTCAGCAACAACACATGTGTCTAGCCTGCGCAGCATCCAACCTTATGCAGTATCCCCCCCCCCTTCTTATTTCAAACCTCAGGCGGTGGAGTACCTGGCTGAATGGTCGGTCTCCTGCGGCAGTGAACTCCTCCAGCAGATCACCCGCGGCATCTTCGACCCGGCGAGAATCGGCGACAAGCCGCGCTGGTACGCTCGCGCACTCGCCCCGGTCTACTTCGAGGTCTGCGACACCAAGCTCGCCACTATGATCAGCTCTCAGGAAGGCAGCGAGTCTTCCGACGTCGCCACAGGTATGTACACTTGACTGACCAAGCCTTGGAAGTCCTAGAGTTTTATTTTATTCCTAGAAATCTTTGGGAAAGGCCAGGCATTTCATTCTGTTAACTTAGTAGAAAATTGAGTCCGTGTAAAAGCTAATATATTATAGTGAATTAAAAAAATTAAACTGAAAATCTCTTGAAACATCCTGCTCGTACACTTTCAAAAATTTATTTGTAACCCTCGAAAAACGGCAAAATGTTTATAAATTTTGTCAATAAGTTATGGTTATTTAAAAACAATATATTGAAATAACTGTGATTGTGCTTAATTGTCCCAATAAATCGAAATAATATCATAAAGTATGATTTTTCAGCCTAAACACTTTTCAGAATAGTTTCGTTAGTTTAGTAGTAGTTTAGTTTAGTAGTTTAGTTTAGTAGTATAAAATTGCTCTTCCTCTCTCGAAAATAATAGTGGGCAAGCTGTACCAACCATTTTAATTGCGCATAATAACGTTAATCTAAGCACACTTGCCCATTTCTATAATTTACATTAGCATTAGCGCGCGGGTGGTAGCTAAACCTCTTCTATTGTTTGAAGATTGTTCTGTCTATGATCACACCCCCCAGATGATGAAGAAGAAGACAAACCACCGGACCAAAGTTCGGACTCATCATCACAATACAGCGACATGATTCGGAGCTTCGTTAACAACCGACCGGTGAAGGAGAGTAACTCTGCACAAGGTGCGTCCTTTCATAGCTTTCCATTAGCAATATTTTGGTTTTAGTAGTAAAGAGATTGTGGATTCGATACCACCCCTCAACCCCCCCCCCCCCTCCATTCATTCATCATTAAGGAGATTGCTGATAACCCACTATTAAAGAAGAGTAGCTCCACATAAGCTGCGTTTTATTATAACTTTCCGATAATCAGGGTTCCCACACAACTTGATTCTTTTGAAAACTATTGGTTTTTCAGATTTGACTTCGTGGTTCTACCTTTGCTTGAAATCCTAAAAGTCGGAGAATTTCTTTAAGAATTACAGAAATCATTGGAAATTTTTTAATATTCTGTATTTTAAAATCTTCTCGAATTTTATTGTAAATAACTCTTCTTAAAAGCTTTAAAAAATAGCAGTAAAATTTTTTGAATATTATGAGTGGGCATTTAGCATTAATTATACAATATATCCATTGGTTTACGTTTTTTAAATTTCGTCATTTTATCAACAATTTTATCAAAAATATGTATATCATAATATGATATAATAATGTTGTACATTTCATTATACTGCATTGTTAATTTAATTTCATTTAATTTCAATATTTAATTAATTTTAATATATAATTTTAATCGGGTAACTTTTAAAACTACTGTGGGAACCCTGTACAATATAATATATAATAGTCTACTTTCGTCTACTTTGGTCAACATGCTAACCTAAATAATGTAGATTTTGTTTAGTTAACAATTTCAAACAAATTGACCGATACTTTACTTTACTTTAATGGACCAAATAAGACAGGAGGGTCCCTTTTAGGGGAATTCTTCTACCTGCTTTACTCACCTCACCCGCTTTTAATGTTATTTTGCTTTGCCTAACGCTGTGATTGTATAGCGCATAAAAATACGATAGAATATTATTTAATTCTATTAAAAATAGGTGTGTAATCCATTGAAATAAGTAGGCATTGTTTCTGTCCTGTTTTATTGGTATTTAAATAATTTGTATGAGAATTGTAATTTTTATCTAATGCACATTAACAAATACAAATCTTTTAAATATTGGATTAGGAAATAATTATTGCCTAAAATAGGATTTTTTCTATTCCACCGAATGTATTATATTATAGGAATAACATCACCTCGCCTTCATTCTTTCTTATAATACTGTATTTTTTTATTCTTTATAAATTTGACATGAATATTTGATGCAATTACAATAAATAATAAATAAAATGTAACACATTTGATAAATTGGATTAAAACATCGAATCTGCCACAACCATTTTGTTTATGAAAAAACGTAAATATTTGTAGTGATTGCAGAGTATAATATGTATATGACTAAAATTTTACTGTTATATCTTAAGTGTGAAATTGTTAATATTTAATTACTAATACAACAAATTGCGTGTGATTTTGTAGGTTTCGACTCAATTTTATTGTCTACCTCCTTACAAATGAATATAAAAAATTGTCACAGGCAATTGTATCCTTGTCAAGGCAAACTTAGAATGCATTATAAATTAATTTCATTTATTCGAAATAATTCTGCCTGTCACACTTGTTTAGATCTCCATCAAGGTTTCCATTATGAATTAAATACAAATTTGCCGATCGACCGGTCTTCTATAAATCAAACAACCAACTAAAATTGTTTCCAAGTCTTTATTTTCTAGCTCTCAATATCTGCCTATATTGATAATATTTCTCTATGTATTCCTCTTTCTCTTCCTGACAAACACAAACTATAATATTTTGAACTATGATTTTCATTTCTTTCGGCGGTCTAAATCCCACGCATGTGAAGAAAGCGTTGAGTAAGGAGTGACATAGAGACCACACATTCTCCGGTTTTTCAATATATAGAGAAATAAGTGATGTGAGAATTTAGGGCTAATCTCCCCACTTCACCGTATTATGGGGAACACTGGGAGGAGACGCTCACTCAGGAATTCTTATGATCAGTTGTTCTTTCAGGGGATCACAATAGTTCACAGCACTATGAACGAGAAGATATTCATAGTTAATCATTATCGAATTATTTTAATTGTTTTAATAATACCCTTTTCCGGTTGGAATTTTTTTTCTTTCTTTCTTGTTTGAGTTGTCTTCTATTCACAGTGCAATCCGAAGTAGACAACCTAAAAAAACAATATTCAATACACAGACAAGAATAAAAGCCAGATATTGTAATTGAAATTCTCTACCTATCTGAGTTCCATAACATTTGACTTCATTTCTTTTTCACCAAATAAGCATGCTGCTAACGAAAGGTTATCAATTCTAATAGCTACACAATATGTTGTTAATTTGCGACATGATATTATTATTTAATATATTTAAAATAATAATTTTCATGTATTATTTATAGAGACTCAAGCATGTAGTATACTTATGTACATTATTGTAATTTGTGATACAATTATTGATTTTTAATATAATTTTAATTAATATTAATTTTAGTCAGTAATTGCTAATATTGATTAGTGTCAATAGTAAGACAGTATTGCTGCTTTATTTTCTTGTACCTTGTACTGTGTAGTTATCGGCAACGACTTGAGTAGGCCTATGTTCTTGTTTGACTTGGATTAATTACAAATTGATCCGCTTTGACCAACTCAGCAGTGTAAAACGTTGCTCTTATAGAGTGACCGTTGTATTTCCTCCTCTTCTCATAACATTACGTAATTTATTCTCGTTCGATTATTATTATTTAACATAGAAAAGTACAATTAACAGATTAATTTACAGTTTTGCAGTACAATAAGTGGGTACCACCAAATTACTTGTATCGTTTTTCGTTTTCAGGCAGCTTCTCACCTTTATCGAATAAAGTGAACATCTTAGTTGTACTCGAGTCAAATCGTTAGTTGTGCTTTTTCTTCAGTAGAATTAACTAATCTATAGCCACATGACGTCATGTCTAGATGCTTATTTGATCGTCCAGTAATCAATAACCCAGTATTTCCCTTTCTCTTGTTGGTCCAATCATATCTTCAGACCATTTGAATCTGTTGACCGTGGACGTGGAGAGCTACTTCAACCCGGTCACTGAGCTCGTAATGCCGGATGAGTCTGCCGACAAATCGATGGTACGTAGATCTATGACCCAACATCCTCCCTCTGAGAGTCTCGACTTTATAACATAGTTGATAATGGCTCGTATACAGGAGGCATGAAGCGTTTAAGGAAGTTAAACAAAGTATTTTTTACATTTTTTTTAATGGAGATGGCATTATCACTCGCTAATTGGCAAATGGATATTAGGAGTTGAATTCTATTGACTTAAGTATCAAATCATTTGAATCGCAGATAATAGTATATTATAATAAAATAGAATAGCACATCTATTCTTTATGGATACACCATATACACCATAAACAACAGAATTCTAAATTATTAGTAAAACTTATTTTTTATTGTATTTCTTAAAATAGTGTTTTAAGTTGTTTTACATTATAAAACAGTTCAACAGCTGTACTTGATGTTCGTGTTCACCAATGCAAGCGCCAACAGTATCAACAGCTAACATAATATTATATCTCAATTCAGCTTATTCGTATAAATCAAATGTATACAAAGTCATAGTTATAATTTCAACTGAAGATGTAATTCTTATGTTACAAATGAAATAACGCACTGATTTCTTTCATTTTCATTAATTATTTTACGAGATTTGTTGTTTTTACTTTGATTATTTTTTCCCCTTTGTATTTCAGAAGAATTTGTCAGCTCTTCCATTGTAAGAAGCAATTTCTGTACCTTACTTTTGTTTACAACCTCAACTTAATCTTTCTCCATTTTTATGCATGTTGCCCTTTGGGAATGTTAAAAATATATTCTTTCCTATAATAATATCCATGCTGGAAATAATAGCGAAAAGAAACACGAAACCCATGTGTTTGTTTCTTCCCGTAGAAAAAAGAACTTCTTGTCGTTAATTAGTTTTTTAATTTCCCAAAATAAATAAAGTCAAGTAGTTTCTGCCACTTTCTCTCCCGCAGGCTGTGCAAGAATAAATTAGAGTCTATAATTAGCGCCGCCTACACTTTTATTTTCATTTCAAAATGTATAATGCGTCTATTATTATATTTATCGAGAGTTTATGCCGATGTGCAGTGAAGTGGTGGAGAAAGGCTGGCTATAATAATATTATGTCGTGTTTTGGTTCAACCGCGTGTGTTCATATTTATACTGTTGTATGTTTGTGTTATAGAGTAGAGTATGTAGCCGGTCTATACACGTCTATTCTTAGAGCGCCTGGTGTACGTTGTGTGGTGGTGGTGGTTTGGAGTAGACCTCGCCGAGTTTATTTTTTGATAATTGCCTTAATTTACGGAAGATTTAAGTCGAATAAAGAGAATTTCTGATAAAAATATAATTTATTTTACTCTCAAATGGAACGAGTGTATGAAATTAAAAGGACGATTAATGAAAGCGTTATAATTGTATTTTTTGGAAACATAATTCTTAACAGTAGCAAGTTTTATTTTTGATTATATATATTTTTTAAATAATTTTTAATTATTCAAAATATTTTTAGGAACCTATTGGGTTGTGTGAAGTCCAATCTAGTTTTTCAAATAGAATATTTTCCTTGTAGAAAATGATAGATTGATGTATCATCGTCAAAACTGAAATAATCTGTTGTCTTGCTAAGTAGCTATTTGCTTAAGCTGGAACTATAGAGATGATGAGAATAAAGATCCACTCGATGTTTATCACAAGTTCCTTTGAAGAAACTCTTTATATAATATATATATATAAAGTATTTATTAGTTTTTTACTCCTTACAATAAGTACTATTATCTTATTATCTCTTCAAAAAGAATCACCATCCTTCAGTTTTATCAAAGCAAAGTGAAAAAGTTGGGAACATTATGATATTGTCCAAAAAGTTATAGAAATGCAGTAGTGTAGAAATAAGTTAAATTATTTATACAAATAGCACTCAATGATCATGGTACTTTAATGATTTCATACTAATATTAATAAATAAAATTATTTATGTTAATAATCTATTGATGAACTGTACTAATAGAAACGGCATGACTATAGTATTCGTCAGAAAGAAACCTTTGTAATACTTTTATTATAAAGTATGTTTGAATCCGTTTGAGCACATTCGCTTATGGTATTATGTTATATCTCCGCCTAGACGGAAAAATAATTTCTAGGCTATGTGTCCGCCTAGATTATATATATATATATATATACATAATGGCTAATATAAATATGAAAATACTGTTATATATATTATTAATACAAATATAAAATAACAGTATTTTCTTATTTATATTAGCCATTATGTATATATATATATAAACTAGGCGGACACATAGCCTAGTAATTATTTTTCCGACTTGGCGGAGATATAACATCTTCGTTAACTTATACATATACTTCAATAGAATAGTTTTTAAGTAGATAACAGATAATTAATGTGATTAGTGGTGTTTTTCAGAAAAATGTTTTTAAAAAACTGACGAATTATTTTGTGTATATGATTAATTTATTGATCAAATGTATTCCCATATTATTACACCGTAATACACCACTAACGCACATTAAAATGTATATTTATTGCTATTGAACTCTATAAAGTTGTGTTTTGTAAAAGTTACAACCGATCGCTAAAAACACTTCGATATGTAAGCCATTTTTACAGAACTTTGTTTCCAGTTTGTGAACGGGGAGACTTCTTGATCGACCATTTGGTATTTTTAGGCCAATATAAGACGTGTATTATAATATCGTAATAATTACTACTTTTTGTCAGAATAAAGCTAGCGTTTTTTGCAACACTGTTTAAAAGTGCCCATTTAACAGCAGTCAACAAGATGTCAACAACAACGCTATTTTATCTTCCAGGTTTAATTTATCACCGAAAGTGGAAACAGACGATCAGCATTCATCTCCTGTGAGTTCTCATGATTGAATTATAGTGTGTTCTCGTGGATAATCATAGTGCCCTAGAAAAGCTCTGAAATTTATGCAAATTGAAAGCAAATCAAATACTGTTTTTTTAAATTTTTTTAACTCTGGTTGAATTAATGTAAAAATGGGTCTGTTAAAGTTTTTGAAAATCAAAGATTATTTTTCATCTAGTTCACTTTTGTAGGTTCTATTTTATTCCTATTTTAGGATTTTAAAGAATTAAAATAGATATAATGAATTGTAATTTTTTTTTTAATACAGACACTAGCGACACTTACTTAGAAAACCGATGTTGCTTCGACATATATTTATTTACATAAGATATTTGTTATGGTTATTTCTTACCTGAAATAGTTGCAGTGTGTTGCTTTACTATTACTTTTCATGTAGATAATATATATTATACTGGTAATAATTGTTTTCCGTATATTTCTATTTTTCCCACATCTCTATACTGTTTATAAAACCATATATATGATTTAATCTTTGAGCGAAGCCGGATTAGTTGTAAATTTCAGTAGTTAAATCTCCCTCTTCTGTTTTATATTTTGTTTCCTGCAACGATATACACAAAGGAATTATTTGTAACTCATTGACATCTATTTTTAGAACAATAAAATACTATTAACAGGTGAACGCCCAAGGTTTTTAAAATACCCATATTCCTGTGATAATACCAAGTACATGATTAGCTCTTGAACGCAGGCTATATAGTTAAAGTTTGAGATACTTTTCAAAATGGAAAAATATACCACTGCATTATGACGTCACTGTTTAACTAACTCTCAGTTAACAGCAATTTATTTTTCGCCTACAAATTTCCATTGATGTTTTTTGAACATTAAATAATCTAATTAACATGTTTCAAGCTGTTTGAGACGTTTATCTAACATTACCTCTTGTACTAAATCTAATTGTAAAACGTTTTCGTATTTTACCACAATTATGATCATGTCATAAACTGTTTAAAATTAGAGATTACCTTCTTTAGTCAGTTGTCATATGTTATAATACATAATAGAAAACAGTTTAATTTGTCTTCTAGTATAAAGTTTCAAGATACATAAAAATGATATTATCAGGGATGTTTGTTGTTTGTTTTATAATTGATAACATCATAATATAGTCAGATAAATATAAAGAAAAATTAACTTTTAATAATAGAATAATATATAATACTGTAAACATATTCTTTTCCAAATATTTGAATGTTAGTGTACATCATTATTTATACATTAATATAAATATAATAATAATAAATTAAATATAAATAATTAATTAATAAACATTAACGTATAATAATACATTAAACATCAAAATAGTTTTTCTTTTCTTTGGTTTATTAGCCTATTGGAGTATAATTTAAAGAATTGATTCGAATTTAGTATTTGGCATCATTTTTGTCATTTAATTTGAATCGTCGTATATATACAATGACCGTCTCACATTTGTTAATAAGAAAAGAACATGCTCGTATAGTGCACACAAAGCTGAACAAATATATGATATTCTCGCTGTTTGGCCAACACAAACATCTTTTTTCGTGGATAATATCGTGTATATTATGCGCTAAATTTAAATAATACGGAGTTTTTTGTTTTCAAATATCTAGTGTTTGAGATGAATAAAAATGTCGTACTATTTCTATTTTATATAATATAGTATAATGTTAATAATAGTTAATCTATAGTCCTTCATCCATCAGGGTGGCCACACATACTTGAAATTCAAGTATATACTTGAATATACTTGAATTTGAAAAATAGGCTAAAATATA
>JAUZND010001994.1:0-13125 GCA_034780555.1 Coelogynopora nodosa
TTGATATGCTTATAGGTATTATGGATTACATTAATAAAATTTAAAAAAATAAAAAAACACTTTTTGTCAGTTAGACCGTTTTGTAAATAAAAAACGATTGCAGTTAGACCGATTTAGCATGTCGACGACGAACGGTGTCATACTAGCGTGCGAAAATATCACATATTGTACTTTTTAATGCGGGTACAAACTATTTAGACACTATTTAAGATATTTACGTCAAAAGTGGCACTGATCCAGAAAGATTTAAATTTTCAATTATACAATTTAATCTAATGTACATTAATGCATTAGACCAATTTTTTCTGTCAAACATTCAGTATATATTTTTTAATCCTCCACCACATGATATTATCCGACTTTGAATCGTTCCATTGATAACATTAGAGAAATGTGTTAATGTTTGTAAATATCGGTTTTGATTAAGTATTGTTATATATATTTTTTTAATGTTGACATTTTACTACGAGATAGAAATATGTTAGAGACAAAGTTATAATGATTTTTAATCAATTTGAAATTTGCAGTAAAATAGTTATATGATTGACAACAAAATAAGTACTTAACAGTAATGTCAACATATTCATATCTTGAGTTTTCGGTCATATTCTACAGTTATAATTTCAATCCAGTTTCAATTTTATTAATTAATATTTTAATAATACATATGAACTACAAACAATTACCTTTGTCGCATAAATACTGACACGTAAAAGGTGTACTCCATGAACTGTTAACTGTTTCGTTCGTGTTTGCTATTTGTGATACTGTCAAAATCCTTATGCTATATATTCTGGCATTCTTGATATTTTTTAGAGCTAGTTCTGAAAATGCAAGTGTGCACTAAGTTATAATTGTTAATAAAAAAAAGTCCTAATTACAATGCTTACGTGTTTTGTTTATTGTTATTTCTTTGGAGATATTTCTCACCAGATTCCGATACTCAATAATGTAGTGACTAACGCAAGACCCGGCGACCGCTGTCCAGCGAACAAATAGAATTTCTTCTATTTTAAAGACAACTATGACATTGTTTGGTTCTGAAAATATGTGAACAGAAATATGTATTATATATAAAGTGTAAATATTATAAATGCGCGTGAATCTGGGCGGTATCGTCTCTGCCTTCAGTCCAGAAAGTAGTAAACTGATTTGCGCTATATTGAGTACATGAAATTGCTGGTTGTAAGCTGAAATAGGTCCTTAAATTATGATATTTTTGATATATACTCCGACGAAATAACACAAATTTTAATCTGGGGTTAAGGTCACATATATACTAGGAAATATACATAGTATACATATATACATTAAACATTCTATTTAACTAACACAAACACTAAGTTAGGTGAGGAGACTGTGTTGATTGGTTATATCAAATGGAACGCTACGTTGTTATTTTTTTTCATTTTTCATAAAACTACAAGTCATTTTTTAGTATGTTTTTCATATTTAGACATTCTGTAAAATTTGAAGATGCACTTAAAATTATTTTCAGAATATAAAGAATGTTCTTTTATTATATTATATTAGAAAAAATCTATTAATAAATACTGAATTATCACATTGTATGTAAAATATGTATTCACAAGACGTTAATCAGAATTAATTAAGTTGCAAAAAATATCTATTAGGTTTATATTTACTTTTAATTTAAACATTTTAGTAAAACGCAATCTTTTTTGTGTGAAATTATTTTAGATTAGAAAGGCAACGATAAAATATATAAATATGAAGTTGAATTGAATTGAATTGAATTTCTTGCAATTTTCAGCTAGTATAGGCTGTCCTAAAAAAAACAAGCGGCAGTGAGAAACTTTATTTGTTCGATATTTATATAGGTATATTTACAATGAGAGGACATTCCGTAACATATAGCGATATTTACAATGAGAGCTTATTCTATGACATAATTTCCACCATTGTCTATCACTTTTCTGATATGCTCGATGTTTAATATAAATATCTAAATAAAATAAAATAAATTAATATATAAATATCGAACAAATAAATTTTCTCACTGCCGCTTGTTTTTTTAGGACAGCCTATATTATAGAAAAAAGTAATTATCATATCGGTCAAGTATGCATTTATCATAGTAATGTACCACAGTTGAGCAAATAATTAGCCACATTTTATTGTATATAACATATTTTGCTGGTGTGTAGGTTGTTTTATAAAATTGACTTTGAAAAGTGTCAGGTTATGACTTAAATCAGTACTGGTGATACTTTTCAAAATAAGTGCAGTGCTAATTTGAGTTATTACTTAAGTCTGGAGGAAAACACGTAGAAAAAGTCCGGAGTAAACGTAATCTCAACGTAAAAGTAACTAAGATAAACACACAATATAAATTTGAAGGACGTTAAATGCTAATAGTACCTGAGATATACAAATGAAGAGGATTTTAGAATGTCAATATACGTATACATTTTAAATAATGTCTTTTAAATTGCTACTGTCTCATTATCTTAGATAATTTTTTACCGACCTTTTACATTACCTTTTGAATTGTTTTTCCACCGGATTTAAGACACATACTAATTTAACTAAACAAACAAATTGTACCATACTAAAAAAACCAAACAAAACGTGAGTATTATACAAATATTTTCAGATACTATAACAAATATTACAAATACAAATATAATAAAAAACATTAATAATGAAATAACATTATCGATTTAATATTGCATAAAAGGATAAATAAATGTTTCATATAAATAATTGTTTGAACAGAATGCATTTGAGACAAAAATTGGTAAATGAAGTAAGCTATTCCATCCGCGTATAAATTCCCACCCTTTACACAAGTCGTCCAAATCGATTGTTTTATTCGTCTGCAGTGTAAGATAGTTTCATGTGATAAAATGTATGGTTTTGTTTGTAGACTGAAAAATCGAGAAGATCTAAATAAAACATTTAAAGCTTGGGAGTAATACAGGAAAGGTGGATTATGGCACACCACTTCACTTTTGACCATTACACTAGATCTGTTACTCACATATGTTTTAGAAATTACAAATAGGGGGCCACCCATTTAGTATGTACGCAAACAATTCCAAATTTTTCACCCTCTCCCTCCTCCTGTACGCAACCGTACGCATTTCAATAACCACCCCCCAAATGCATACGTACGCATGTCAGAGTCAAAGTATTACTATAAAGGGAAACACGATGTGTTAAATATTAATACCAATACCAACGTGTTACAATACCAATATCAGAGTCATAGTAATATATTAAAAAGAAACACAATACTTATTTAAAAGTCTTCAACAAATGGTGACATCAGCAGCTCCAGGTATAGCTGCCCCGAAATACAGGAAAACTAATTTATATTGGATCATAGACTTTATCTTGAGTCTCTTCCTCAATTTCTTTTTCTTTTGTTGTTTTCTCAGATGCATGGCACATTTTGTGCCGCTTCATTGCAGTACTCCTAGGCCAATAGGTTCCACACTTCGGACATATGCCGGTTTTAATATTGTCCTGCATTGATGGACAATATATGTCGTAGGGCACATGTGTGAAAGCAGTTACAGGTTGTGCCCTGATGATAAATCCTTTCTGTAGAGGTGCAAACGTCTGTTTTCCTGGGTTTTCGAAGCAATGTTTTGGTTCCAAAGCCACCAAACCATTGTCAGTATAACTATAGACAGCGGGTGGGGGCACAAATCGTTCAGAAAACACTGTTGGCCAATTCGTTTTGAAGGAAGCGCAGCATGTCGAATCATCGCATTTGATAATTGGCAAAGAATATCTTGACTGTTGAACATGTCTTGATACCCATGTTGCAGACTGTTCCTTTGGAATATAGGAAGACCCTTGCGGCACTGCTCTTGCATCAACATTATGTCCGTCAATGACAGTGTTTGACCGTATTTCCGCTAGAGTTTCAGAAGCAACCTGGAATTTTTTTTCTCCAGATCTTTGTCGATTGTCCTGCACTGATTATCGAGATGTGACCCGTAAGTGTTATGCGGAAGAATCAGGCCAGCAATGTCGTGTGACAAAGGGGCCATACGACGTTCGACTGGGTTGAATGCGGAAAGGCCGGCGGCATTGGTACTGTGGATCAAAGCGTAGGTACTCATCTGGCTAAACCCCCTCCCTCCATGTACGCAAGCATACGCTTTTGGAATAACCCTCCTCCCCTCCCAGGTGAGTACGTACTAAATGGATAGCCCCTAGTATAAATAGAGAAGCTATTGCAGCTAAAGTTCATTCCACTTCCAAAACGCGCTCTCGTCTGCACTTTCCAAGTCGCTATATGATGTTATCTTTATCAATCTTTATAATATTCATTAAAGCTACTGATGTCACACGAGATTTAGTTGTCAAGACGGGTACGGACAAGGCCAACAATACACGTCATTATTGTTAAGTGTTGACTGCTGAAGGGAATTTACAAGTATACATATTTTCATCTATTAATTATTATTGTGAGTTTGAATATTCATAACAGCACACATTTGCAAACCCTTTGCTCTCTTAGGCTCCGAGCTGTTTTGCGATAAGAGGTTATAATAATTTGGACGAAGTAATATCCATTCCTTTTGAGTAATGAGCTTGCGCACTCGTCTTTCACGCAGCCCAATATTGCAGCAATATATTTACTTGAAAAGCTGGGGTTGTCTTTTGGAAAATTGAAAGAGTCTTGTAAAATTCGAGGAAATAACACTTGCTCATCATTTATGTTGGATACATGTAGAAACAATGAGTCGGTATCACCGCTAATATCTTAAATTTACCGCAAAGTTACTTTGAATATGTTATGTGGCTGTCATATCGCAGTGAATACATAATAAGTTTCGATAGTTCCAAGACTTTCATTCCGATGTTAATTGGTTTATCCATCATCGCAGCTTTTTTTCACAAGGGGACACCGAATAGGTATTGATTGAATATTGTACAACTCGTTAGTAAAATAGTATTATTCAAATAGAATTGTTACTTGTAAATATATTCTGTCCGATTTTGTTACTGAAATATATATATAAGTAGTATAGGAAGGGTAGATTCAAGCACGCTTTTGACTTTTGACCCTAACACTTGATCTTTAAACATACCCTTTTTCCCTTTACCCCCCTACCCCCCTAACTCCTACCCCCTACGCTCTCCTACCCCCTCCCTCCTATCCCCTACCCCCCAACATTTTTTACGATCGGGATCATTATGGATCATAAATAGTCCCAAAATCTTTCATTGGGCATATCTTTTTAGGGTAGTAACTTATGGTGACCAAAGTTGGTATGATGACTCACAAATAAAGGATACATATTTTTGTACTACATAACCCTACATCTTTTAATGGTGTATAATTACATTATAATAGTATTATTTAATTATAAATATGGTTTTTAGACTATTTTTTTAAATTTTAGACAAAAAATGACGTCATTCGTAAATATTTTTTTTGGTTTTAGCTTATAACTTTTGATGTTTACAACTCATAACAATCAAACTTGGTATGATGACTCACCAACATAAGCCAAATCGTTTGTACTACTTAATTATATTTGTGTAAGTAGTATAATTTTAATTTTTAATATTTTTTTATATTGTAAAATAAAATAAAATAAATAGACATTTAGAATAGCTACAAGCCAGTGTCGATTTGTTTTAAAATTGGGTTAAAATTTAAGGAAGTTATAGACATTTTAGTGATTTTCAGCTGATTAAATCAATCGTTCTTTTTTTATGTAGTAACCTTTTTTGAAATAGATAGACTTGCAGAATAGCTATGAGTCCGTGCTTATTTTTTAAAAATCAGTTGAAATTTGACGTGATAAAAAAAATATATATATATTTATGAATTAAATATTAAAAATATAGCAGATTTTAACTCTATTAAAACGTTTTTATATATAGTAAAATTAAATTAAATATATAGACATTTGTATTACTATGATTCGATGTCAATTTTTGGAAAATCGAGTAAAAAAATATAAGAAAAAAAGTTTATATATTTTATGTTATAATTAAATTATAGTCACTTTTGTTTTTAGCCTATAATTGTTGATGCAATTTGGTCATATATTGTCTGATCAGCACGCTTCCACTGCGACGCTCTACTCGTTAACTAGAGAAAAGACGTACAATTATATTTAGGCTTATGGAAAACATACATACGATGATTACATTTCATGATAATTTCGTGAAAATTGAATTATATTATAAATCAGAATTAAATAAGACAATATAGAACGAAACAGACAGCGTAAGAGACTATCTACAATTTAACAAAATATTTTATTTATGAAAATAATAAATTATTTGTGCGAAACAACATATTAAAATATATAATTTAAAATATTATTATTTAAATTGTACGTTTTGTATAACCAGATAGTATCACAAAAGGACATTGTAAACATCCACAAATAAGATAAAATGTGCTTAAGATGTAAGAAGTACAACTTAAAACTTGGAGAAATAAAATATCCAAAATAAAGTCGAAAAATAAATATAAAATATGATAAACTATACATAAGTGAAACAATAAATTCAGTAGCCGATAACATTAATGGCCATATTTCTAACATAAGGATGACCCAATGCGGCAAGACTCGTAACATTGAGACTGCCGAAAATTTTAATAAACAAAGTCATAATGAAAATGACATGAAAGTAACACTAATAGATACCAACCCACACTGGTCTAAATGTGATTGACTCTCACGGGAAGATTTACTTCATTTCTTTTTTACGACTCGAAGTTTTACTGGCAACAATAAACGCCATGGAAATTTAGTGAAAAATTTTTGTAGTTGTTTTTAGTTTGTAAATTATATTAATATTTTTCAACTCTTCTTAATGATTTGTCTGCAATATATAAATTGTTGTAATCATTTTAGACTATTAATTATCTTTTGATTTAATTGATATTGATTGTATTATAATTGAGTAGTTGTTATGTTATTTTGATATATTAACTTATGTACTGATAAAAAGAACACGTTCTCGGAAATGCGTTCGGCTAAAAATTAATTTTCTCTACTTGTATTAAGAAAATATAACATTTATTGTAAATGAACCATGTTGTCGACCATTGCAATTATTAGAAAACACACACACAATGATTACATGTCATGATAATTTGGAGACAATTTACTTATATGAACATTCGGAATTAATAAGAACAATAGAGACCGAAACAGACAGTGTAAGGACCATATTATATTTAAAAAACCATTTTTATTTATGAGAATAATAAATTATTTGTGCAAAACATCATATTAAAATATAACATTTAAGATATTATTCAAATCATACGTTCTATATAACCAAATAGTATCATCCTTTAATGATTTGACAAATTATTTGGATCCATTTAGTCAGAATTCTTATCGAAATCAACCTGATCGTACAATATATGATCATAATGCATCGCAATGGTAAAATAAATGAAAATTGTAAAATGTTGTACTACTTACAAAAATATTAATTAAGTAGTATAGACGACTTGTCTTATGTTGGTGAGTCATCATATCAAGTTGTGTTGTCATAAGTTGTAAACATCAAAAGTTATAGGCTAAATACAAAAGTGACTATAATTAAATTATAAAAGAAATATAAACTTTTTTATCTTCTCTATTTTGTAACTCTGTCAAATATCAATCGATTTTTAAAAAATTGACGCTAAATTGACACTAAAAATAGCTATTACAAATGTCTATCTATTTAATTTCATTTTTAATAAAGTTGTAGTATTCTAACTTTTTAATATTTAATTTATAAATATAATTTTTTACTTAATAATTTTTTCAATACTGACAAATTTTAAATGATTTAAAAATATAGGCACTGACTCTTCGCTATTCGGCATGTCTATCTCTTTAGTTCTATATTTCAAAAAAGATTTAATCATCTGTAAATCACTAAAATGACTATAACTTCGTTAAATTTCAACCAATTTTCAAAAATATTGACACTGGCTCATAGCTATTCTGAATGTCAATCTATTTAATTTAATTTTACTATATAAAAAAATTAAAATAATTATATTACTCACGAAAAATAGTTAAGTAGTATTAACGATTTAGCTCGTGTTGGTGAGTCGTATTAGCTGTAAACATCAAAAGTTATAGGCTAAAAACTAAAATGACGTCACGAATGAAATCATTTTTCGTTCAAATTTTAAAAAAATGGTCTACAAATAATATTTATAATTAAATAGTAAGATTATAATGTAATTAGACACTATTTTTTTAGGGTTACGTACTACTTATAAATATTTGTAAGTAGTATACAAATATTTATCCAATATTTGTGATTTTTCGTACCAACTTTGGTCGTCATAGGTTACTACCCTAGAAAGATATACTTAATCAAAGAATTTAAACTATTTATGATCCATAATGATCGCAATCGTAAACATAATAATAATAGGGGGGTAAGGGGGTATGATCAAAGGTCAAGTGTTAGGGTCAAGGGTTAAAAAGTGTGTTTAAATCGACTCTTCCTATACTACTTTCATAATATATACTTTACATAATTACTGTTATTTCACATTTATAGTACTTTTGGTCAAAAACAACATACAATGTACACTTATATTTGTCGTAAAAAGCTAACAATCGTAATACCACAATGTTGAAACATGTACCTATTTCTTCTACTAGAACCTTGATTTGTTAAATAGCATCATTTTATTGTGTTCCTGTTTGAAGGCTGACCGTAGAAATATATTTTATTATTAATTACACATATGCTTGCGGTTTTGTCATAGGTATAAACGTAGTCAACTCAGGCTTGGTGCACTTTTTGTTTCAAATTTCTATAATGATATTCCTTAATTTTTATTTTCTGCAAGCAAGGACATTTTTTTAACTACTTAATAAAATTAGTAATGTTTTCATTTCTCAAATTTTAATTTTTTTAATAATAACATGTTAAAAAGACAAAGGCTACAGGAATAATACAACATATAATTAGGAAAACAATATGGATTTACTATAAATTTATACTGATTTCCATAATTACAAAATGACTTTCTGGTATACCTATTTTTCCACACAACGACAACAAAGGATGCAGTAAAATTTTACCAGCAAGGGTGTTGCCACGAAATTTGTTTGAACCAAATAAAAATAACAAACATGTCTGATATTATTTGGTTCATCGAACTGGTTCGACGAACTATATTGACAGTAGGCAACATTATTTATCAATTAAAGTAAGCATATTGATATTAGCCAGAAATATTGACACTTACCTTCTGGACTAATTCTTATAATTTTGGAGCATTTCTTCGGAAGAAATCCATATTTGTTTACTGGTATAATACAGACTTGAGTTTTGGTGCAAACAGTTATATCGAGCACCTCGACGTAGTTTGAAGTAGTATGTTTCTTAAACGGAAATATATCCTTTTTTGTGAATACCTGACAGGAGTTTGCGTATATCTCCTTTAGATTTTCAATTATTGTCGTGATATTAGTAGCCTCCACCTGTCATAAAAAAGTACATACTTTGATAATTGTTATAAAGTACGGAAATCTTGTACACAAAGATTATATAGTAATAAAACGAATTGAAAAATATTTGCACATCGAAAACGGTAATCTATAAAACATAACACATGTTACCGAAATATACTGTTGTCATATGAGATTTATTTATTGGTAGTAGACAAGCGTATTCAAGTATTACATTTTACATGTTATTGTAATTACTTTATATGCACTACGATTTAATACAATTAGCTTATGTTTTGTGCATGTAAATTATTGCAATGGTAATAGAGATATATCATTAGTATTAAGGAAAAATAGACTTATAATCCAACTCCCTCGAAACCGAAACCGAAACTCTCACCTAAGGAAATGGTTTTCAATTTCGTCTCAATTTTTTTTGTTTTAATTGTTAGCCAATCAGAATCAATACTTTATTTTGGTTGCTATATGGCTTCCAATTGGACAATTTAAACAAAGTCAGGTCGTTTCCGATTAATTCACTGTCCAAACGTTTGATTTGAAAACGTTATCGTAATGGTAGTAATCGATCATTTAATTATAAGTATTATATTTTCGATACGATGCATTACGGCCATACATAGTCTGTTCAGGATGATTTCAATGGGAATTATGACTAAGTGAAGGTTGGTATATATGATTGTACTACTTAAAAATAAATCAGAAATGCCCTAATATTAGTAATCTATCATTCAACAAAAATATTAATTTTTAACAATAGGATCCATTCCAGCGATTTAATTTCAGATCTGGGTGGTTTCAATGTGGATTCTAACTGAGTCGGGGTCGTTGAGTTTGATTTTTATTTTGCTGAGATATTTATTATTATTATTTCAAAAGGGAGTGTGAAGGAAAAAGTATAATAAAAATTTCAGTTTCATTGCTCATCATCATTAGTCCATTCACTTTCTGGCAGTAGTAGCCCGGAAAGAAAGCCTGATAAGAATTGGTTGTTTGAAGATAGGGCGAGAATCAAATTTTGATATTACTGACTGTGACATGTGTGATGGGTTTAGATAATCGCTTGTAGAACTTTCTTCGGAAAATTGTCAATTGAAAATGGGACTAGAAAATATACAGTATTTCCGTTTACTGAGTTGACTGAGGTGATATTACTTCATAGTTATCTTTGGGTATATTCCACATATACCGTGTCTGTACAATATGTTGTACTATTGTATCAGGCTTTTCGATTGAGACTAGCCGATTAGAAGTATAATCAGTTTAAATAGATTATCTGCTGCAAAGCGTATAAAATACAAAATATGCAACTTTACAATTGGCGGACATGTAAGAAACACTCATGCGAGCTGCTCGTTACACTGAGAACATATGGCAATGCCTACTCCGTGCTCCGGGGTAATCACGTCGGTCGTGGCGTGATGGTGAACACGAAGCGCATACGCTCATGGGAAGCCTTGGGGGCAACGACTTTCTTCCTAATAATAAACCTGGCCACTTTGAAAGACACCAGAACAGGGTCTTGCGACTCTTCATCGTTCCGCGGGCCAATAGCAGCCTCCCGGGCCTCCTTGTCCGCAGCTTTATCGCTATGAATATCACAGTGACAAGGATCCGCTGAAAGACTACAGTATATAACTGTTATGAGTCCCTGGCACGTATCCTGTGAACGGTCAAGCACCTTCTCTGAGGAGGTAGACAGCCAAGGTAGCCATTCCGCTCTTCAGTACTTGGCAGTGCTCAAGAGGTGTTGAAGCAGTTGATGATTATTCCATCCCCACTCCCGGAAACTCAATGCCCCTAGGACGCGGCTTCCCCTTATCATCTTTATAGCTACCCTATCCGCCTTAGGGCGGAAGATGAGCATCCGATCGTAAATCTTGCATAAGAAAACAGAGTTAGGATTAAACCTTAAGTCTATGACCCTCCACTTCGACCTTAGGAATCTACCTACTCTTATGGGTGTCAAGGATAAATAAACTTACATTGCACTTATTACAATTAAGGGTCAGCTTTGTTCCCGACTCAATCTCAAAACTTCCATCATTATAAACTCAACCTGAGTTGCCGCCTCCTTACGGTGGTCGGAAAACATGCGGCCGAGTCATCAGCATAGAGTATAATGCACAATGATTGTGAAATGCGTGAGCAAAGTCCCGAAGTAGAGAAGAGAAATAGTAGAAGTGAAATGAAGGAACCATGAGGAATTCCTTCAAGAAACAACCGGATTCTACTCTCTTTCCCATTGAGACGCACTCTAACCAGTTTGTTGGTGAGGAAGCACCTAATCCACATAACAAGGGAAAAGGATTTTCCGAGCTCAACTAGGTGCATAGTAAGTCTTTCCGTCAAACCGTATTATAGACTTTCGTGAAATCCAGTAGTGCCAAAACACTCCGCTTAGCCGGCCGGCTCTGAAAACAATTGCGGATGGACTGGGAGATCCTAATGACCTGGTCCTCAGTAGACCGATGTCTACGGAACCCGGCCCAGTACTTCGGCCACATGCCACGCGATTCGGCAAAGTGTATGAGGCGGTTTTATACGGCTAAGACAAGAAGTTAGGCTTAACGGTCTAAAGAAGTCAACTTTCTTAGTTGGTTTGCCTTCCTTCGGAATGAGTATGATAACCGTAGTTTTCCTCCGGAAAACACCTTCTCACCGAGACAGTGGTCAGCCGTCCTCTGGTCAGAAGAGAACTCACGTTCCCCATCTACCAGCACCATGTTACTCTTATGGAGCAAAAGGCCCTTCCCACTTAAAGAGCGAAACACCTTCCAAGCTCGGGAGGAACCGGAGTGTTCTGAGGATTCAGTCATCAATTGCATGACTATCCGGCATGATTAAAAGCACTCAACCCGTCTGTTCTTAATGTCTCTGCCTAGGCGGTTACGTTCATTGATGGTCTCAATAACTTTCCTATTTACAGTAGGTGCTCTTTACCAGGCCTTTTCGCTTGCACCATCCCTATAAGGGTTCTACCTATGTCTTGGATTGCCTCCAAAAGAAAGGCAAACCTCTCCTTCAAGGACGACCCCTGACTCTTGTCCTGGAACTCAGCGTACTCTCCATCTAACGCATCGCAAAAAGATGCCCAGTTTTTCTTGTTCTAATTCCATGTTAGCCTTGGTTTCCCCTTATTCAGGGGTATTGACAACCAGGTAAATCTCTAGGACCTGGTAATAGGCCGATCCTAGGAAATTCAAGTAGCACCACTCTATCTCCCGAAGGCGAAAATTGTGTACCACAGAAAATATCCAGTGTACTCAATCTGCCGGCCCATGTTATTTACCTTTAGCCACTCTTCGATCTCCTCGCCAAGATCGTCAGACGTCTGCATTGGATCCCAGAGTGCTGAATGCCCGTTGAAATCATCTCCAATAAAGTAATTCCGAGAAACCACTAAACCATTATTGGACATGTTTGAGGAGATGAAACTTCCTGTCGGCTGTCTTTTTGCTCTTTTCTATGTCTCGCTTCCAGTAAATCATCATGATCATGCATTTTAAATAGATCTTTTATAAAGAGTTGGTCATCTTCCTCCTTATAATTCGCAGTCTATTTTTACATAGCTTTAAATTTGGCTTTACCTATGAGTAGTATAGGAAGAGTGGATTCTGGCTCATCTATAAATAGATTTATGCGTCTAGGCTAAAAATAGATCATGACTTCCCCCCCTACCCCC
>JAUZND010001995.1:0-13124 GCA_034780555.1 Coelogynopora nodosa
GGCAATAAACACCCCCCCCCCCCCTCCACGGAGCAAACCCTACAAAATATGTCCACGGACGAATAGATAACATAGTAAAAAAAAAGCGTATAAAAATATGTTCAACTTGTAATCCGTTATATTTCCCATTTTGTTTAAATATGAACTAGATAACTAGAGGAGAAAAAATAGAAAATAAGCTACAAAATTTACTCACATAATCAGATGAGAATTTAAATGAGCTACATTTTGATCATCAAACATTTTAGTTTTATGCCTTAAAATTATGAATGCAGAATGTTTATAATAATAATGTTTGTGGATGAAAAAATCACCTTATTAAGCTGTGGGCTACAATTCTTTCAATGCTAATTATTATATTGAATGTGAATACTCTTGAAAAAAATCATAATGGCTTTTAAGCGCCAAAAAATCGTTATTCATCAATTACGCTAGTACGAGAATAAATTCTCCATTATATCCTATAAAAATATATGGAATCGAAATTGCAGGTAGCCAGGTACTGACACTTTCAGAACTAGTCTTTAAAGTGCGGGTCAATTCCACCCCAACTTCTGTTTAGGCCTTCTGGACTACTCGGTGATATTTGAATAAAAGTTGCCTGCACAAGCTATCCTAAATTTAACAAAACAAAAAACTGACTAACCTTTGTGGATTTCGCCCACCACGCGAATCACTCTTGAACCAACGTCGGTGATAGATGTTGGGTTCAAAAGGGCACCCACCGTCAGGTCTTCGTACGGTTTAAGCCGTATGGGATAAAATATGCTAAGGACAACCAATAAGTGATTTCGGCACCTGTAAATATATCAAATTAATACAATGAATAGTCAGAATAAATTTAATATATTACCATTAATCAATATAAGAAACTATAAAAACAACTAAAAGGAGAGTAAAAAATAAAGTACACTATTAAATATAAACTGCAATACACAATATATCTCTTTTGCATGGCCCGAAGGTCATAAAATATTTTATATTTAAACCAATACTTTTAATGATCCGTTCATCAAATTCTTTTTTGAATCTCACCCAGTTACACAGTCCAATCATCTTATGCACTGTATACATTTCTGTGTATTTATCACTAAATCTATTCCAAGTGTAATAACAAACACTAACATTTCAGAAAAAAAACATTCAGACAACAAAATTGCAAATTTCCGATAACATGTGATATAACAAAAATATTAATTAGAATAAAAAATAATATATACTAATATATAAATCCAATATTAAATATTAGAATGTTTAAGAATTCGAACTTTGAAGTTTGGGAAATTTGAAAATGAGATGCCTGATTAGGTTCAGTGATGTATAGTATAATATGAAATAATAATATGTATAACTAATCTCATTTTGAGGAAAGCTTAAATAATAATAGTAATAAAAACGTTAGAAATAAGTACCTGACAAAATCCTCCTTTTCATTATTGAGTACCTCTTCGCAGGTTTGCAAAATTTTAATAAATTCGTTCTGCGACAGCATTTTTTCAGATTTTTTAAGTTGCTTATCAACCTGAAAAAAATTAAAACAATTGAATGGTATATTTATTAAACAATCAAAATTAAACCAAGTATATAAAAAAATGTATTCAATCAAAATGATTTGTTTATCCTTCCTTAGTTTATTGCATATACTATTGTTTTTCCCTATATGTCAAATTGTATCCAGAAGTTCTTATATGTTAAATATTTCATATTTCACTATTAATTATTTAGTGATTATCAATAGGTAATTATTTTAGGATAACGTTAAACATATTAAAGAGTGAATAAATATATTTTATCAAATAAAAAAGTATGGGTAACAAGGAAAATTCATCATTCGTAAAGAAAATAGAATAAATATTCTACAATTTAAAAAATTACAACATAAATTAATTAACAGAAACATAATTTTTATATAATTTTACAACTGTGAAAATATTAATTTATCTGTGATCATTTCTGGTTTATGGGTCTAGTCATAATTTAAAGATATACATAAATAGAAGACATTTTAACTCGTGCCAATATAATTCTAATAAACTATTTAACATTTACAATACAACACCATTGTGCTTGTGCGCAATTTATTGTAATAAATCACAGCACTGTAGTAATTATACGGTTTAAGAATTATGGTCAAGAATGTTGTTCTTTAAAAAATGCCCTATTAAACTATCACAATTAAACTAACACTAACATTTCAGAAAAACATTCAAACAGCAAAATTGCAAATATCCGATAACATGTGATATAACAAACATATTAATTAGAATAAAAAATAATATATAATAATATATAAATCCACTATTAAATATTAGAATGTTTAATGAATTCGAAGTATGAAGATTGGGAAATTTGAAAATGGAATGACTGAAAATTGAAAACAATAAACTAACCAAACAGGTTCACATGTTTGTTATATTTTGCAATATTTTTTGTATCATTTGCTTTAATGAAAATGTTCAATGAAATGTCCATAGTTTATCCTAATATAAATAATTGGCACTAATAAGTAAAATATGAATTAGAGTATTTGAAATATGATTTCAATAAGTAATTAGTAATACACCACAAATATTCAATTATAAGCATGCGATATCCATATACAAACTTTTACGCGCGTATATTATGGTAAAAACACCTAACTTACGAATTTAGTGTTGGCCTCCTTTTGGGCATTGGCCTTTGACACTTTTATTATGTCAATTACGCCATTTAAATACGTCACATCGACATCTTCGAATACTGTCCCAATTTCCGAATCTGGAAGATTTAATTTGATCCAAATAATGGAACGGCCTGAAATTTAAAATTAGTGTAATTTTTACATAATAATAAATTACATGGTATAATACAGTAGAAGACGTATATTAAAGTATATTATGCGAAATACACGCAAATGAATAATAATAGTGTATACTGTATATCGCCTTTTTATAAAGCCAGTCAGTTATTAAAGATGGTGTTTAAATTTGTAATAAACTTAATATAGAAAAACCTACAACAGTTTCTTTATTTCAATAGACACTAATATTTGTGATTTTCAATAATTATTATGTTGATTTTCAAATTATTATTTTTTCAATTTGTAAATTTCAATTTGACATTCTTGAATATATATAAAATTGTCTACCTATGTTAAAATTCAATCGGGACAAATGAAACTTCCCTTCCAACTGTAAAAATCACAAAATAACCATCTCCAAGGGGAGAGGATTATAGGTTGACCTAATATATCAGAAGTTTCCTAAACACAGGCATTGGATAATATACATATAAAACAAACGTGCTAATCATAAGGGCAAGTAGTATATAATAATATACTATAATAAAATTAATTAAATGCCAATAAACTAGGTCAAAGAATCATAGTTTTCGTACTGTTTACTTTTAACATATTATACTATACCAAAATGAAATAATATATAAAAAATTGAATTAATTTTGGATTAATACCAAAGAATGATACTATCTAGTAATTACATATGAAAACAACAATGTTATCGGATTTTCAGGGGACACCAACCCAACTTTCGGCAGTTCATCCCAACAAAGCAGAAATATTTATTAGGGGATAAAGCTATTCTATTTGTACGACTCAAATTGGAACCTGCTACCTTATTTATTTGTACATAGACAAACATAAGTTCCAGTTATACCTATTAATTATTGATGTTGTCTTTCTGTTGATCCGTGGACAAATATGCATAGAATTAGTATTTCTGTTAATACACCACAATATAAAATCGAATCGAGCTCAAATATCTATTCTATAATTTTCCATTTTTATAAATAGTTCATAAAACGTTTAAAAGCGTTAGCATAAATATTAAATATAATACTACATCATTTTATCTAATTAATATCATATTCCCATTACAATATTTGAGAAATTACTCAGAATATCGTATGGTATAAATAGTTAGATAGGGGGAAAATAATTTCTGAACATTTATCAAATTAAGAATATTTTAATTTTTTTAAAAATTAATTATAGTTATTTATTAATTCATATTATTAACCTATTAAATAGTATCATGTAAATCTTTTCTGGGTCTGTTTTCAATCTCTTCTGAATAGCATCTAAATTATATTGTATATTATCGTTCCCGCTTTCTACTTTTCAGACGGGACTATTAACTTGTTATTTCATGTTTTTAAATTAAATATTCAAAATTCAAATATTGAAGCAAAACTTAATTTTTTAATGGAGAAATTATTGTATTAATTATTATTAGCTAATATAATTGGCCAAAATCAATATATTATCAATTGCATCATCTCATATTGAGATCATGTAAATTTATAAAACATTTACGCGTTACTTGCCAAAAATAAATTTAAAAATGCAGAAATAAGACCTTTCATAAGGAAGAATCAATTTTTATAATACACCATTGCAAAGTAATTTATTTCAGATCGGTAAGTTACTTTACATAAAGAAATACTTAAAAAGAATGAGTAAATTTCACTTCCACCTTGGTAGTTCTATAGGATTAAAATTTATAACAAAGAAAATCAATTAAATGTTCTCAATGGAATCAAGCGTCAAAAATACAGTACTTTAAAAGACATTGTTTCGGCAGCTAATACTAAAATAAATTTAGCACTTACAAAGCGAAGTAAAATCGGAGCAGGCCGTCGATTTTGTGGACGCCTCTCCCGATTCAGTTTCTATTTCGAAATGCCGGAGCAAATCCGCATCTAACATTTCGCGCACGGATGCATGGTGCCCAAGGATGTATGTCACCTGTACGTAGAAATATAACAATTGAGAAAATATTAACTAAATAACATAACACAGGAATATTTACATTGTACCTAAATGAACTAATAAAACTTAATTGAACTAAACAGTTTTTAATTGCAGTAGTGCAATCGTCAACATACAAAAATCAATATTATTGGTGTTATAAAAATATTATAAAAATAATAGCGCATTAATTTCATACTATAAATAAAATATTTATTAAATAAACAAAATTAGATAAATATTAAACTAATTGATGAACTCTGAAGCATATTTTAAAACAAAAACAACAATACAATAAAACATTTAAGTAAATTGCTATTTCTATATTATTGACTAAAATATTTACTTTTGCTTCACTTATGAAAAACTTTATTTTCAGAAAATATAAATTAACACAATAATTTAAACATGTTAGAGTATTATTTCTGATACATGAAGCGTATATTGAAATAATCTACTACAGATACAGTCAATATAAAAAAAATATTTCCGTTACAAAACGACATAATATTTAATACATTAAAGAATTATATTGTATTCTGCCCATAATTGCGCTATATGCATAATTGCTATACTTATTTTTAATATGCCACCATTTTGTACCTACTAAAGAAACCCATCATGTATTATATTTACTGTTATATATAAATTATTTAAATTCATTTACGATAAAAATCATTTTGAAATTATCATTAGGATATCATACAAATTACTTTTAAATTGATTATAAAAGTATTTTATAAAATTTATGGAAAATTCCCTATTATTAATAGTGAGCAATACTGGAAAATAGTGTTTGAACAAAAATTGAATCACATCAGAACTTACCCTTCTGTGCAAGCGTTTCACGAAGCGCTTCGATTGTTCTATTGTGGCCGAATTTTTGGCCTTGTTCTTCCCCGTTTTATGAAGTAGGTGGTAGACTACCGCTTTCTCAATTTTTTGGAGGAAAAGAAGTTCTTCTGCCGAATAATACCTTGGTTTATTCCGGACTTTGGTGTACTCAGAGAGGGACAAAATGTTGTTTCCAAACTTCCCTTTCATTCTGTTTTCTCTTTGGACCATTATAGGATCATCGCTTATAACCTATACAAAAATAGGTTAAATGTTAAATATCTAATTGAAACTTTTAATATATATAGTGACAATACTATTATAACGAGACAAATTGATGATGATACATACAGGCGCATATTCCATAATATTACAAAAATAAAAAAATTATAAAATGTATTACCTACATAACTAATTTTAAAACAATAAATAAAATGCAAAATATATATATTATTTGTCGTACACAGACATCAAAAATATATAACTTTTGGATTTTTTCCATTTTGCTATATGAATAAAATGTGGATGTGAGATATAATTAGAAATTGATTGTTAAATCTGATTCATTTTGGTTAACTATTATATGACTATAACGCCGTCAGAATGTAGTATATGCATCATAACAGATGTGTTGAATATTATAATGTTAAAATGTTTATTTATTTTTAGTATAGAGCCCCAATCGGATTAGCTATTAATTATGACTTTACAAATTACAACAAAATAATGTCACCTATATATATTATCCATATTTCGTCAATATAAAATATGTGAGGTTACATGTGCGACAGGTGGGTAGTGAGGTCTGATGATGTTTGACTAAATTAATATATCATATATTACGCTCACATAATTTCAATTTAACTATATAATGGCATCACAATCAGAATAAAATATTACATTTATTTTGATTGTATTGAAATTGTAAGTATGTATTATTGTTATATATTGAATTTGAGAATATACGATTTTTTGTAAAACTCAGACAATCCAGCGTATTATAGTTAACACATATTCATTATAAGCATTATATCATTTATTTCCGCTATGATTTTTTTCTCATAAATAATATATAATCATAATAATATTAGATATAGCAATAATCGGAGAGTAATAATACGGAATAATAACATAATATAAATTCCTGCTTAGACGCTATATATTTAACATTCATATCATATTATTTATAATTTATCTTTTAAAAACATGAACAGTAAACAGTGCTAATACAGCTCTCAAATTCTATGAATTATGTAAGTATAAATACAACATAATATATCCATGTGTCATTTTTTATAATTATTGTATACAAAGTTATATATAGTTTACAAAATATTAGAAACAGTATTGAAGTATTTATAGAATATTTATATTACAAAACAATATATTTATAAAGTTAAACGTTAATTCATTCAAAAACGAATTTTCAAACATCACAAATCTAGTACTTTAAATAAATAATTTTAAAATTTAAATAAAACATATGACAGGAAACTCACAGTACTGGTTTCTGACATGCCTTCCTCATCGTCAGCTGCAGCCTCCACCTCAGGTACCTTATGTGTTTTTTTGTGTTTGTACATATTGACGACCTATAGGTAATGAACAATGAGACAGACCTAATTAATATATGACACGTAAAGAAATATGATATACTATTAAATAATTCCTATGAATTATTCAGGCATGAGGAGCCTAAAAAATACGAAAATCCATCAACCATAATCTGGGGTCCGGGGGTCATCACCGCAAAAATTGGTATAATGCCAAATGCCGCAAACGCGAAATATAGGATATCCTAACTCAAAATAATGATGTAACGTGTCAAAACTCGCGCGTTTTACACAAAATATTAACACAACAAATTTTCGTTTAAATTTCCAAAAAAATCTAACTTCATCATGTGTCTAAATGATAACGAAAACAAGCATTATAATATTAAACACGAGAGAGAGATTTATACTATTAAACGTTTAAATAGTATTAGTCATTAAACAGTAAACTTTTTTGCAGTTAAAAAACATTTCTTAAAAGAAAGAAATATAATTTAGTATATAATTGTTAATGTTAAGAAAAATTATAGTTGATGTTATTAGGAGGAAAACAAAATATATAGGTTTTTGGAATAACAACATTTATAAATCACTCTTTCAATCAATATAAATATATGTAATTCGGTTTACAGTCAAAACGTTCAAGTCAAAACGTACCCAGTATATAATTGTAGGTTAAAATGACTGGTAAACAATAAGTCATCTAGTAAGGAAATACAGTGATCATTTATTTTTTTAAACTAAAAAATAAGCATTTTAATACATAACAAATTAAAAATGAATTTCTAAAAGTATGCATACAAAAACATACTATTATTATACATTTTACATCATAAGTCTGTCTTCAATATGCCATGTCTTTGAATCAATATATTTTATAATCTATCTAATCAAAGATTGACATTAAAATAAACAAAGATTAACAATTATTCCTGACCTATAAGTATATGTTTTGACTTGGGCACGTTTTGACATGATACCACGTAACGTAGTTCAATTAAATTATATAATAACACTTCAATTCATAAATTACTTACAAACTTCCCACAATGGGTACATTCGCGTCGTACAATCGAGGTGGCCTCTGTGTTTGTATCTATAGGCGGCGCACAAGATCGTTGATATTGCCTTTTCCGCCATTCCATGCCGGACGAAATGACCACGGGCGGTCTTGCTAGAGAGAACTTTATTTGGACACAATGGGCAAATAACGGCCCGGCGACCACCCATTTTAATCACTTAAAGTAAAAAATTGTGTATAAAAATACGTGGTAATATATAGAATTAAAATATCGCATATGCACAAACTTACAAATAAATTTTAAACTTCATACTGACAATTATAAATTACATTAAAATATTTAACAGATACAAATAGTAATTAATACTCTTTTAACCCTTCGTACGTGGACATATTTTGTATATAGGGTTTGCTACATACGTGGAGGGGGGGGGTCTATTTTACCCCCCCTGGAAAAGCAAACTTCCTATCTTTCGATTAAGCTGAAATTTGGTATACAGATACCTTCTAAAGACTTGTCTAGTTATTTTTATTTTCACTTTTATTATCATTTTTATTATCTGATTACGTCATAAACTCCAGTTAGGAAAACTATAGAAAAAAAGAGACATATATGCTATTTATTGACTTATATATGCTATAACTTTTGATCAATGAAACCAATTCATTTGATTCTTTTTGCATCTGATTCCAGATCACGAGATCTATATTTGTTGATATATTTTTTATAACTATACTACTGATATAAATAAGATATAAGTAGAATAAATGCTATTTGAGTATTATTTTAAATTGCTGGTTATTTGAATAATTTTTTTTATATATAATAAATAAAATAATAAAAATATAAAATAAATAAAATTTTATTATTCGATTAATGTGTATGTAATTTACGATAAACTTATATTTTCTATTATCATCGGCAAGTATGAAAACCCAGGGGGGGTATAAAATAGTTAAATAATAACAAAACATTTTCTGGTATGTAAAAATATTCGAAATTATATTTGTTATAATTTTTAGTTAGAAAAAAGTATTTTAGTCACTGAGAAAAAATCAGGGAAATATATTGTATAGTTCGCTCAAAAACTTAATTTATTTGAAAAAAAAGCCATACCCTCATGCCAATCGCCATAACTTTGAATCAATTTTTTAATAATTTTTGTGGATATTTACAACATTAGATTTTATTTTTATACCATTTATAATATTATCTAGTTCAAAGATTAACATTTAGAATTATTCCTGATCTACAAGTATATGTTTTTACTAACCTAGAATAAGGTACGTTTTGACTAACTAAGGTACGTTTTGACTAACCATTGTACGTTTTGACCTGATACCCTTTTAATACATGAATATAAAACTAATCAGCTTACCCGGCTGCACATCTAGCTTAACGCTAACCGTTTTTGCATGCTGTCTCAGTTTAAAATATTCCAGTTCATTAATCTGAATATAGATTTATATAGCGAATTAATATAGCGAAGTGGCCTAAGTTGAGCGGTTTTTGTATTTTTGAGGTCCATAATGTATACGCTTCTAACTATTAAAACCACAAAGAAAAAACAATTGTGATAATTTTAAAATGTAAATCTCTTTTCAACTGCAGTTCATAGTTAATGACAGTAGAATATAATTATTAGTCTATAAGTTACAGAATGACAAACCTGAAAATTGGCCTAAGTTCAGCGGGACTACGGTACAAAATAGAATATTATTATACAATATCAATGTACAATAAACAATATACAACTAATGCGTCACAGAGTGATAAGTGTCATTGAAAATTTTATTTTGAAATCGTTTGTATTTTACTATGCCTTTTGAAAAACAAATTACATAAAAAATAGGTATGTTTAAAACTGTATAATGACACAAGAACGTAAAGATGAATGTAGGTTTATTGAAGTAAACAATACACCTTCTGCCGTAAGGAAGCAACCACTTGAAATGTCTGTCACTATTTATTTAATATACAGTATAGTATAACGCTTCTTTCTATACCAATTTTATTCAGTACCTCGTTCCTCATATCTAGCTCCTACATAGGCTAGGGGGTACTTTGGAGGTCATTCAAGGACGTCTGGGGTCCAAATCAACTTTTCCAACACCGACAGACGTCCATTTCAGAAGGTTTGACACCATTATCTACAATTATAGGGGGTCAAGGTTGGTATCTTGTTCCTCATAGCTGGAGGGTGCTAGCTGCGGGACTACATTATAAAAAAAATTAAATTCTATTATACTTTTGAAAAGTACATAAATATTTCATATATATTTTAGTAAACATGTTATATTTTTACTTTAAAATTACCCCTGGCAAAAAAAACAAATCTATTATTTTAGTAAACTTCACAATTTATAACTTTTTAGTATTTAGTAATATATTAACATTATGGAAAAATTCGCAAAACATTGGGAAAATGTTATTATAACTGGCCATTATTTTATTATGAATATACTTGATCCCTGGGGCGTTGAGTTACCGGGAGTGAGGATGGAATGGTTAACTGCTTCGACGGGCATATCAGACTCTCCTTTTGAGCACTGCCAAGTACTTTGGAGCGGGATGAATACCTTGGCTGTCTAACTCCGCAGTGGAGGTGCTTGACCGATTGACCGTGCGCAGAAAAAGTGACCGAGACTCATAACCGGTATGTACTCTACGGTTCCAGTCGATTTTGTTCGCTTGGAGGCTGGTTTCTCTTCGTTCCATACCCTCGTACGTATTGAAACGGTCCCAGCATCGGAGAAATCTTTCAGGCTCGCGAGTTCGAACCATCGCAGGATATTCTCAGAGCACGTGGTTCGTCACCGCTTCGTGGACCGCAGTAGCTTTCTCAAGATGGCTAAAGAAACTAAAGAAACTTGCGACAGTATTGGGTTAACAGCCCAATGACACCTTGAATTCCCTCATGTCACTACCACCCCGTGGCAGTGGGAAAACAAAGGGTGGGGTGTCAACCTCTCTTTGAGTGGGGGAAGCTGTTTTAGTGATTCTGAAGCTGTCCGTTTGGAAGACGCTTTGGACACAATTCGTTACATTGGACAGTTTAACTTCACCGTTTAGTACGGATGGATCGGCTGAGAGTAGTGTGCGGCGGGTGGTAGTGCTGCGGTCGTTACTAGTGGGTCAGATGAAAATATGGCTATTATAAAGTTAAAATCCACAATGAAATACTTACTAAAGTATTAAACATACTAAAAAAATTTCCTTGATTTTAAAAATGTATAGATTATATTCATTGTGAATAATATTACAATTAGAAATAATAGAACATTATAACACCTTTATTATTATTGTAATAATAAAATTATATTTAATTAAATTATTAAAATTATAATTAAAATTATAAAAAAGTTATTTATACATTTAAAAAATATTTATTATAATATTTTAAAAGATATTTCTTATTGAAATTAATAATTTTTTGCATTTTTGTATAATTTTATGTTTGACTAGCTGTTATGTACATATATAGTGTGGGTTATTAAATCCTCAAATAAGTTCAAAATAGTTAAACTGTTGATGGACTAATATAACAGATGGTTATTTCATTTTATAATTGAAAGTATTAGTAACCGTAAACATCGTAAATATTTTTTACATAATTATAAAACATTTTATTCAAAAAATGTTTTATATTTTTTTAAATTATCGCTTATTTGATTTGGTAAAATTATTAGCGTTTAAAAAATATTATTAATTGTTATTAAATACATTCGTATTAAATAATTGGAGCTGTTGTGAGTTAACTTATACTAGAAACATGTATTTAAAATATTCTTTAAAAAAACACTCAAGGTCTTGTTAAACGATCAGTTATTAGTTAAAACTTAAGTAAACAAACTTTTGGTATTATTCTAAAAAAAAGAGAATCTCGTTTGATAAAATGTCTAAAAGATGGCATACTGAAGTCTAGTCACGTGATAATCCTTTTTTATCTTTGTATATATATATATATATAGTTTTAGTTATTTTGAAACATAAAAACTTTAATCAATTTGTATTAGTTTTGTAACATTTTCTTGACTTGAGATTTTTTTTCTTTTTCTAATTAATATTGTACCGAATAAATAATGAAATACAACAGCATCAATCGATATGTATAATATTATGAGTTATTTTAATAAATATACTATGCAAAAAGAAGACAGGAAATTATCATTAATTGGCAGATTTTTTCTACCAAATGGATATAACAATACAAAAGTTTATTCAGCGAATCGGTATTTCAGAATCACTCGTTCTACCATGATTATTCGTGTTTAGCGGACATAAGCTTCTACAAATCAAATGTATTGTTAATTATTACGTTCTATATAATGTACAGCTCAACTCCACTTGCATACTTTACGTATCATATTATAGTAAGCCTACTATAAAACACGTGACGAAAATAAATTAAAAATTTTGTTATGGGATATTATAATGAAATGGAGAAGGATCCTTTACTCAATTTATTTAATTTAAATCATAGCCGTCTCGCATATCCATATCTAACTTAATACTGCATATTCCGATAATAATACAAAATATCGAATTCGTACATTACGAAATATATATATATTTTTTATATATAAAATATATATGTTTTGCAAGATGATTGATTATACAATTTAAATTTAATTCACTGGATTCCTTTACGTACTATTCATGATTATATAATTTACATAATCAATAAACATTAAAAATATTGAGTTAAAGATTCTTGAGATCCTTCCATTTGATTTACACATTTTAAAAATATTTAACATCACATCAAACGATTACATAAGCTATACACATTTTACTATATATTATAAAATGTATAAATATGTTTATAATTTCCGTTAATATTTTAACATAAAAAGATTATATTTAATTATTATAAGCTGCTAAAGTTCACTTAAACCCGGGTGTTCAAATCATTTGCAACTTGCACACAGCGGGTATAGTTTTTCTCTCGCAATTGAAAATTTGAAA
>JAUZND010001996.1:0-13124 GCA_034780555.1 Coelogynopora nodosa
AGGGGGCATTTAGAGCTGCTGGTTGGTCAGGGGGTCCTGTAAGGGGGCATATAGAGCTGCTGGTTGGTCAGGGGGTCTTGTAAGGGGGCATATAGAGCTGCTGGTTGGTCAGGGGGTCCTGTAAGGGGGCATATAGAGCTGCTGGTTGGTCAGGGGTCCTGATTGTGGATGGCGATTAAGGTACACACTAAAACTTGATTTCTACAATTCTTGCATCGAACTATTTAAACAGTTTAAAAACTAATTAATTGTCATTTTCAGATGTGAGAATCTACCAACAATTTTTCTACATTTTAATATTAACAACAAATCGGTCAATCAAATAAATCGTCGAAGAACAGTCAAGGTGTTTTCCGGGTGTTATATGAAAAAGAAACTGGCTGCAAAGCCACCCACCCCGGTTGACATCGCATCAGCCGCTTCGTCATCCATCACGGCGACATTGCGTCTGCCCCCCCTCCGTGTCCCCCCCAGCGGACAGGGCATGTAGGCGGAGGAGGTGACCTGGTGATGGTCCTCGTCCCGGGTCCCTGCAGCCATCTGATTGGCTGCCTCGGTGGAGAGGGTTCGCATCACAGGGGCCGTACGGCTGGGCCGCCCTACAGCCACTGAAGCTCGCTGGTAGTTCAGCAGGGAGGCATCCAGGTCCGCTGACACCAGCCAATGGGCGCAAGGAGGGGGGAAACAAATTACAATGGGATGCCTAAGGGTGTACAGTTTTGAAATATTTGTTATGTATTCAATATAAGTTTTACACATTAATTGTCAAATATATATACTGTTTAATGATTGGACGTCACAATTTTTAATAAAAATATACATTCACATGAGCGCGGTATATTATAAATAGATTTTATTTGTTGATTTTTTTTCTCTTTAAATAACGATGATGTCATCAAATATTAAGAAAGTCTGTATCCAGATATTGTCATTCATTTTTAAATGTTTCATAAAATTTCATTGTAAAATAAATAAAAGTAACTATTCTTTCAAATTTTGACTAATTAACAAATATTTGTAAAACCATTATTAATATTTTAATAAGAGGTTAAACGAAATAAACTTGTGGATACGAAAAATTAAAAAGAGTAAACAAATTTTAATAAATATTTTAACATGTTATACGTATGTTAGAAACACACTTCCTTGATATTAATAATAATATGAAGATCTAAGGTTTTTTCGTAACGACAATTTATTTTGTCTAAATATATATTCGAAAATTATGGTTTTAACTTAGAGTAACTTCAAAAATTATATCATCACAACAGCCGTATTATATTTTTAAAATTATGAAATGTGACAAACATGATCAATACATTATTGATGATTAAACAGCAAATCATTATTTTACTAATGAAAACATTAAGGTTAACTTTAATATGCTTTTATAGCAGAATATGCATATTATTTCAATAAATAAGTAATATGAAATAATATATTTATCGATTTTGAGAATGGTTATTCTAGTTCTAGATGTAACAAATGTTTGAAGATGACTTCGACATTTTGTGACTCATCTATTTTAGATAGATATATAACAACCATTGTAATGGATTATTGTATAGGTACGAAGTGTTAAATTTCGCACCGATGATACAATATTTCAACTAAACCGATGTTGTTCTTTAACAATAAAAAAAGTTTATCACAAATTTTGTATATCAATATTAATAAATTGATAAGTTATGTTACATTTAGGGATTTCCTAAAAACCATCAAAAAACAAGATTGCAGAAATGTGATATTATGTTACAAAACTAAAAAAAAAAAAGTAATTTCATTGATATTTTTATATAGTAAAATAGAATGTTCATAAAATAATGACGATAAAGATTTCATAAAACAGCACGTTTCAATAGATTCTTCACATATTCAAAAAAATCTGTTAAGGTCATTTAACTATAACTGAGACGGCATTAACAAAATTCGTGTATTAAGTCAAAATTTGAATAATGTTAATTGCATACTTTTACATTTAATTATTCTAATTAATCAGAGACAGACTAAATTGTGTTAGTGTACTTTATTATTAACTAATAATTTAAAACTAGCTGTATATTATTTATTTTAAAAAAATGTAAGTAATTACAAAGAATATAGCGAAAAGTTTCTAATAATTTATCTTTATTTAAATTGTTAAACAACCAAATAACATTAGATAATAATAATTATTAGCAGATTATTACTTAATCATAAAAAACTGAATGCATAAAATTCACTATTATACCAAACAACGAAGGTAAATTTTGGTTATTTTCAAAATAATATAATAGTATATTACCACTATATGTTTTATAATGATAAAACTAGTTAACTTAACTTGATACAAAAAAAAACTTGCCACTATAACTTAATTGATACAAAAATGTCGGATTTTATAATAATTCTGTCAACTAGGAATTGTATTAAATTATGTGTATTTAGAGTTTATAATTTGAAACACAAACATTTTTTAGAAAATGTAATATTATGTATAAAACTACGTCATATAAAAAAAAAGTGTGAAAATGATTTTTATAAACGAACAACAAAATGATGTACATAATTAAATTAGTAATATTGTCAAAACATTTAACATAATAAATTCACCAATTTAATTTATTGTAACTACTTCAGTGAAGCGTTTAATTTCTCCATACATATAATTATATTTATAAGTATATATATATATATACTATAAAGATGTTTTTATTTTAAACAATTATAGCAAAATGATATATCGTGTTTATTTTCCTTTTGTTCATATTAATGGTTATATAATTCGATATTTCTCTTTTTGAAATATTATGTTAAAAAATGCATTTTCGAAAAAGCGGAACTAGAATTGAAGCGGAAGCGAAACAATTACAGTAAATTATTACAGCACTTGAATCATAAATTAAAATTAAACTAGATAATGCAGTAATGCTATATTTGAATTACTAAAATAATAAAAAAATTCAAAACACAAATCGTCAAAAACTGAAGTTTATGTGATTTCTATACTTACCATTTAAACCGAGAGTATAAATTGTTTTTTATGCAGAATGTAAAATATAAATGGTTATATTCAAAGCGCGAACATTTTGTCACAATTCAATGAATTGCGTGTGACTCTGCTTTCCCCCAATGCACGTCAAGGCAATAAATGTATATATATATATATATATATATATATATAAGGCCCACGAATTGCTTAACTTACAAAATACCTTATCAAATCAAATTTGAAACAATTAAATCAGAGCACAAACCCACCATCGGCGGGATTGAGACTGGACCTGCGATGGCGGAAGGCGACATGCCTCGCTAACTGGAGCAGCTCTTGACCCGGATAGGCCGAGTTCTGACCAGCACACAGGGGGCAGATGACCCCGCCCTCCCCACCCCTGCCCGCCTCCTCCAGGGGGTCACCTCCACCGGCTGGGTGGGACTTCATCACATGGTCGATGAAGCCGGGCTCGCTCAGACCGATTTGGCCGCAGACTGGGCAGGTGTAGCTTTGTGGTGACTCAACTGTCGCTTTCTGCAAAGGATGGCAGCAATACTGACAGTTCACTCATGATCGATAACCATAGCTCAATATTAATAATCTTAAATTATTATGTTATTTAGTTTAACCCATTTGCAACTTGCGTACAGCGGGTAGGCATATTACAGTTTTTCTTTCGCGATTGAAAATTTGAATAGTGTATTGTTATTGTCATCGATAGATGACTGTAAGATAATTACTTATTACATTAAATAATTGTGCTATATGACCATAATGCCTATGCGCTTTTATTAAAATAAAAATTAATGTTAATTAAATATGTTATAATGAATTAATAAATAATTCAAATTCGGGCGATAACAATAATCCCAACTATTTCAAATATAAAATGCGAATAACAAAATAAAAATAGTAACTTTCCTGTTTTACATGTAATAATATGTTTCTTACATTAATTTTTATTTTTGAATAAACTAGCAGCTTAGTTATTGTTAGTCTGAATCAAGTGGATTCAACTTACCTCGCCAGCAAAAAATATGTTGTATTCAGCGGAAGTTAGAAGACACTGCATTGGATGACTGGAACTGTGATTATTCGTCTCTTGAGAGCTGTCATAGCAGGAGCCACAAAGGTCGTAGTCATAGCAAATCAGACACTTATAACGTCTTTGCTTGAAACCATTTTTCATACAGGCATCACAACTCACTCCTAAAAAGATAATAAAGTAATAATTTAAATATAAAGTAATCACGCTATGTAAATATATATATTTATTTAGGAGTAAGACAAAATTAAATAAAGTAATAATTTAAATATAAAGTAATAATGCTATTCATAATTGTTGTCTGTATACCCAAATAAACCAACCTTATATTCGTTCGAGCTCCCTTCTTATAATTCCATCCAAAATTTTCGTACGTTTCAATATTATAGACTCAAACAAGACTCCCCTCCTACTTCACTTTGGTCCGAATCAATTCGCATAGCGTCTAAATTCGTCTACAACTTGTGTCCTCATCGAAATTTATACTATGCCACTACATATCTCACGGTAATATTTTTAAAGGTGTCTAAATTTGTTTTATGATTACCCAAAAGCTTTTGACACTATCAAAATACTCAACGATCATCGAACGTCTTATCAACTGTCGTTTTTCAAAAAACTTCACAACTTAGATTTCAGAATACTTCAAAAATCGCTCTCGCTGTGTCAGAATCGGGGACACCCTCAGTTATGGTAAAAGTGTATCATTCGGCATACCACAATTTGAATCCTCGGACCACATCTCTTCAACATTGTGCATGATTTAGTAGTCTTCTCTCTACAAACGGCACCCAAAGTTCAATATACTGACGACACAAACTTTTTCATTATTTTTTCCCACAATATTACTTATCTAGTAGAAATATTCTAAGTGGTACTTAATTATAACTTATTTTAATATTGAAACTTACAGGTAGTTATTTCTATGGAATAAGGCATTCCAGGGGCAATCATTATTCTGCTTTTCGTGTAAAATTCAGTCCTCATTTCTTTTTGATGTAGAATCACAATGAAAGAAAATTACTGGATTGCTTTGTTGCAACAATGAAGGTATGGTAGCAATAGAATTCCCAACTTAGAAAATAGTTGTCTATTCTCATAATCTATATAATAGTTGATGAACAACTAGTGTCTTCATACTGTTTTATCAATTAAGGTATCACATAATCCAAACCCCCATTGGTGATGCAATTGACACCAATGGAACCATTTCTTCACCTCTTTCGAGAAAATTACCTCTTTTCTATCATGATGAACTGCTTATATCTATGTACTACGCAAAAGAATAAATGATTAGTAAACTTGTCAGCCTCGTAATAGTGAAATATGTCTGAGACAATAAAATGAAGATAGATGAGTGGAAGCCAGATACAATTTCAGTGATAAAAATATAGATGTACATAAAGTTATGTTATTCATCAGCATCATACTATAATACTGGAACATTAGGCTCAAAATCAGAATCACCAAAATGTGCCATAGCCAATAATGCTTGATACCAAGCATTATTCACCAAGTATGATAAAATTATCTGTGTTAGTCTATGGTTGCTCTGATTAGAAAATCAGACAGGGGCCGTTTTCATAAAGCACAAGTCACAAGTCAATTCCACAAGTGTTGTAAAAGAGTGTTTTATAAAGCACAAGAGCGCCCTTGTAGTGACTTGTAGAAATATGCTGGAAAAACCACAGAGGAATCTATAATTAAATAATTGGTAAGCTAGGGGGGCCAATAATTTACAGCATTGAACCCTTAGTATATGACACGTTCTGACCATTGACAAAGAAACCAAATAGACTACTAATATTATGGGTGGTACTTCCTACGCATTAAGTGGTCTTCTAACAGAATTTTGCAAACCTTAATATTATATGTACGGTAGACGTCTGTTTCTTTTGTACACAAGATTGAGGGACCATAAAAAACACAATGGTAAAATGTTCTGCACTCAGAGGCCGTTTTCATAAAGCACAAGTTACAAGTCCACAAGTCAATTCCACAAGTAGGCCTTAACCTATTGATGTTGATATAATATATTTAATGCATCAATAGATTTTGCCTCATATTAAGAAAATGACAATGAAGTTTTATCACTAACTGCAGATTTTTAAATATAATTAATTTTGTTAGTGACAAATTCTCGGCATAATTATTGACTCGGATATCAAGATGTACATAGTATACATTGATAGTAATGCATCATAAATTAACTTAAACAATGCATTATCACACAAAGAAGAAGAGTTTTTTTGAATAATCTACTAACAAATTTAAAATAATTGATTTATAAAATATATACTAAATATTTCAATATTTAATAGGCTATCTTAAACTTTCATAATAGTGGACAGTAATACTTGACTTAGTTTATGAAAGAGAAATAAATATATTTATTTTTGTTTTTGCATAATATTATATATTTCTAAACTAATACATTATATAATTATTCATAAATTAAATAATTAGTTTCAATGATATTACTCAATGTTATAATATTAATGATTGCTCATTCAGTATGTTAATACAAGTACTCAAACCACTTGTGAATATTGCCGCAATTCACAAGGGTATTCCCAATGCACTTTCCTACAAGTGTTCTTTATGAAACAAAATACTTGTGGATTGTGGACTTGTGCTTTATGAAACGGCCCCTGGACATACTAAATCAATAAAAAAAAGTATACCTAGTATTGGGGCATTGCTGATACAGAGCCAAAGCAACATCCAACATTTTTAAAACATATTTGTTAAAGACACAAGTATATTCACATTGAACTATGGTCCACTTCCAAAGTATGCTAAATATCCCTTTGTTCAACAGAGCTACCAGAATTTGCATTTTAAATATAATGATGTCACTATGAATGACATTTTCTATTGTATAATATTAAATTATGCTCATTTTGCAAAAAATCAAGCTACCCTTATCCCATTTTAATATTATTGAGAAAATCTTGAGCATCTACATAGTATATCACAAGTGGGTTATCTAAATCGAACTAAAATTATATATAGGCCTATATTTATATAAGGATGATGTATAAAAAGAATTATCAAACAGAAAATGGTATAATTTGATGTTACTAATTGTTTTGATAGCTACTAATTATATATAAGTCAGCAATATATTTCAATTTTTTAATATTAAAAGAATGAATATTTCTTTAATTAAATTGTTAAACAACAAAATAACATACATAAGATAATAATAATACTAAAAGAAAATTATTAGCTCCTACTTAATCACACAAAACTGAATGCATAAAATCCAATATTACAACAAAAAACGTAGATAGTAAATTTTGGTTATTTTGAAATAAAATAATACTTAATACCAGTATATGTTTTTTAATGATAAAACAAGTTAACTTAACCTAATTTATAATTGATATAAAAAAAGTCGGATTTTATAATAATTCTGTCAACCAGGATATGTATTAAATTATACATTTAATTTTAAATGAGTTACCTCTTTTGGTCTATTTAGAGTTTAGAATTTGAAGAAAAAATATATAAAGAAAATATAACATTATTTATAAAACTACATATAAAAATAAAAACATTACAATTATTTTTATAAATCAACAAATGTACAAAATTGCATTAGCAATATTGTCAAAATATCTAATATAAAAAATTCACAAAATTGATATATTATAACGATTTTAGTGAAACAATGTTATGTTAATATTTATAATATTTTATTATAATAATATTATTAAGAAGAAAGAATCAGATTCATAAACCTTTCAAATACATTACTTATTTAGGTTTTGTGATTAATAAAACGACTTTATAAATATGACAGATAAGTAATATTTATTTGGTATATTATAAATTGATATTTGTATTACAGTGTAAAACATTACTTACAGTAAATAGAAACAAGGATTCTGGGAAAAAACAAGTTTGTCTAAATTATTATCAAATGGTGCTATTAATGTCAGTAAGTTGAAACTAGATACTAAGAATATATGACATTTTATATTGAAAATAAATCAAATATTACAAAAATTGTATATAACATATTTTTATAAAATTTACTCATACTGAAAATCAAAATAATGTTAAAATCTACTATTTTTGAAAAAGGTAATATTCACCCTTAAAATGTAATGATAAAGAAGTAGTAGGTGAAAAAACTGATTTGATGTGTTAAATAATATTAATTTAGATAAATTTGGCTTTATACAGGACTCTTTACCATGATTCATGGTAAATATAATGCAATAATTTAACATTATGTTTATGATAATTTTATATGAAAATGTCATCAATAAGTTTTTATATAATATAAATATATTGTCTATGTGGTAAAATTCCAAGGACAAGCATATTATTAGGAATTAATTAAAATTTTAAAATATTGTTTATAAATGGAGTAAGCACCTAACCTTTAGACAAATAATAGTATAAGTGAAAATAGTAAAATAATAAGTGAAAATAATAGTGCTGGTCACCAAGAAAAATGCAGCTATTTTATTTAGTTACAAATTGTGCATACTTCATATATACAAACTTAATTTTAACAATTATGTAATATAATAATTTAATAATCTTTATGCAAGTTTGATAATGATAAATAATGGATTAAGTATTACATTTTCTTCTTCTTGGGAATATTTTGGGAAATGTTTAGTTGCATTTATTCTATCTGACATTTTGCTCTTACTGCCTTCACCATCATTATTGCAGCTGCCTTTTCATCAACTTTCTTTCCAATCCTGAAGTATAAAAATATTTGTACTGCATATACATCATAATATAAAAGAGGTGTAGGAGACAATCATGTTATTATAGCCACTGTCATATATGTATAAAAAGTAAACAAACTAAAATTGTTTGATATTTGATGGCTTATTCACTTGCCATTTATGATGCTTTTATGTCTTCCATTGTCTGCTGCTTTTGTGTCTCTGCCTTTTGCATTTGCAAGAGTATTCCTTGCTGTTTGTGTGCTTAAGTTGAAAATATGAATCTCTATTTAAACTAACTGCTGTTGACTGGACCAAATTCACAGGGGTAAGTGTCATCTTGGACATTGGGTCTTTGGTGGCATAGAAATGGGCTCAAGGAAGTGTTTTGTTGTTGAGGTTCTGGATAGAACAGAGGACATGTTAGAAGCACTGTTTGTAAAGTATATTCATTCTCCCATGAATGCATACTGTCTCTGGTGGATGGCATGCTTATGGCAACTTCGCAAACATTAGGAATGGGATATATATCCATTGTCACCAATAACTCTAAAAACTTTGTTGACCATGATAGATTACAATACCCATACCCAGACAATTAAACGCTTCTGGATGCATACCAAATGAAAACCTACAGTATGATGACAACATGGCACAAGTGAGCTGTTACACCTGAACTATATGCTCGGACTCCTTTGGATTCTAATACATTCAGGGCCATGTTTACATGAAGTTGGGATCAGTATCCCATATAAATGAACTCTTTTAGGTATTTTGTCTGTTTGTATAATTTTTAATTTTTTTTATAAAAATTGATTAATGTATTAACCCTTTAAACTCGGATAGGGCGAACGCTGTCCCAAGATACAACACTTTATGCCCGCCGAATGGGATGAATACTGTCCCAAGGTGGTTATATATATTTAGATTCCAATTTTTCTACACCAAACCTATTGAAATACATAACTATAGCCGGCGGGTGCATTGTATTGACTAAAGCACACCAGTAGGATGGAAAGGGTGCATAATATTCTTAATTTTAATTGGCTTGTTTCAATGTCACAAATTGGTGGAATTCCCTCAATTCTGATTGGTAGATATAATGTATGTTGGAAAAACATTAAATTTTTGTCCGATAAATTGTACAATTTTCAATGTTTTTTGCACTTATTTGTAATGAAAATGATACCTGATTAAAAGTGATAATATGTCAGTTATTACGAACAGTTTATTGAGCTCACTTCCGTGTATGTTACGCTGATGGCTATAATTAGAGTGCCGTTCCTCCCCAAATCGATCTACTTCTTCCATAAGCGGTAAGTAATATCCATTGTATTGTTGTACAAATAATATGTAGCTCAAATAAATATTGTTATGATACAAGCAGTGCAATAAGGATTATGTTCATATTGAAAATGTATTTTGTGATATATTGTAACTAAAATTTGTATAACTGTATTTTTAGTAATAAGGATAAATATATTAATGGATTGTATATAGAAATGAGCAGTTTTTTGTATGAGATATAATATCGTTTTTTCTTAATATTTTACAGATTTTATTATTGATGAGTAGGCTACTTGATGAAGTATTGAAGAGTTTATAACTATTTACTGGCAATATATGCTGGTGATGAGAGCTCGTTTTGGATGGAAAGTATTTGATTTTTGTCATGTTGAGGGATAACTAATTGACTTAGTGGTTTACGAATGATGCCTTCTCATAAATACTTGTACTCCTAAATTAAATTGTGAATCAAGTGTTTGCCCCTTTTTCACAATAGGACAACCTGGAAATCATTTCACTAATTCAAGAAGCTGGATATTGATAAGTCCTTACATCAATTATAGGTAATTATATTATATAGCTCTACCTAATGTTATTATTTATACATAGTTTGTTCATATATTATTTTATTAGTATTTTTTAATAATTATTCATAAAAATAAATATATTCATATACATTTTATATATGTGGTACATATCAACATATAATTAATTTTTTTAAAGTAAAGTAAATTGTTATTTATTTTATCAATTGAAATTTGTTTTGAAATATTACTCATAAATTATGAAGAAGTTGTGAGGAAAATTATATTTTATAAACAAATAAAATGTAGGAATTTACTATCATTTGACTCTGAGTAAAGTTTACAACAATACCAAATACTTGAAAATGACATAATTATTGTAAAGTCTATTTTTTCTTTGAATAAGGACCTCAATCAGCCAGACAAGTCGTTTCTGTAATTCGATGAAAGTTACACAGCATCTGTTTTCTCTTCACTTGTTTTTCACTCTCCCCTATATAACAGAAAGTTATGTTATGCAAATAACCAAAGAGAAAAGCACAATAATTTTATGTGCGTACAATGACCAGATGACTGCACTCGTAAATATACTACATGGAGTGTGTACTCATTACATCACAAATATCTGTCCACTTCATATTGGGGGAAACTATTATATATTGTCTGTGTTATTTGATAAACCTTGAACTTGTGTAATAAAAAGTAAAATTTGTGTAAATGAAATTGTGAAATTTATAAACAACTATGTAAGTATTCACAAAATTAACTGAGTTTTGTGAATTGATAAATGGACGATGATTATCGAATATAGGTATGCATTGTATATAATTTTGTATAAAAACATAACTGTTTGAATTCATTTATTATAAATGACTATATCTCTGAGTTTTTCAAACAGTTGTATGACTTGAGTTTGTTTATGTTTCATATTTTACATAATGTCTATATATTTAATAGTTTACAACATAATATTTCAGAAAAGAAGAAAATGTTATATGCTTGGAAACTGATCAAATTTTACGAGTATATACCACATTCTGTAAATATAAGTTTTTACAATAAAATCCAAAAAATCATACATAAGTTAGTATTATAATCTACATCATTTTCATATTTTTATCATTAGACATGTATAACAAATACAATATATGGTAATACATAACCGTTGAAAAACATGCATGCGATTTTGTTGATTGTTTCTTATTTATACAGTATCACTGTCCAATCACATTGTGTTTGCCTATATTTTGGTCTAATTATAACTGTCCATCAGTATTTCCGACGCTAATTCGATCAATAGTATTACAATAGCCATAATACTGAATGGATTTTTTATTTGATACCCAGGGTTTAAGCTAAAATATAAGACAGCTAGTACTATGAAATTTTTAAATAATGTCTATATTTAAGTAATGCAAAGCAACACATTTTTAGTGAAGAATATCTAGATAATGTATAAATTAGTTTGACTGCTACATAACTAAATAATAACAACTTTTATTATTGAAAAATATTGATGAAAACTAATTTAAAAAATAATGCTAAAGGGCATGAAATAATCTTAATGTGTATCGTGGTATATAAATTATAATGAAATTAATTATTTGTTAATATATATTTTTAAATTGTATTTATTATTGGTTATTTAGTTAAATACAGATTCACAAAAACCAATACCTATGCCAATTACTTGTGAAAAATCCAATGCTAATGCTAACAAAAGCCTATGCCTAATCCAAATAATCCAATGCTGACATTTATAAAAACTATTATGATGCCAAGTACCTTTGATAAAACTTATGCTGATTACTGAATACATATCAAAATGTCGATAGGCCAATAGGGTAACAGTCAAAACATTGACTGGAAAATAGTTTAATGTCAATGAAAATAGTTAAAATGACAATATCTAGTCTTGTTGAATGATTAACTAATAGTATTATTAACTAGGACTAGGTCAAACCTAGCTTATTGACCCTTTGGCATAGTGAACACCTTAAGTAGAAAAAATATTAATTATTATAGGTTTGTTTCATAATCTTGGCATCTATAACTCTGGTCATCATTTTCTCATTCAAGGATTTTGACTGGTTGATATGATCCCCACTTATTATATTTATTTTGAATTATATAGATAACGTTAACAGCTATTACATAATTATTGAATTAGAATTGTTCATTGTTTATCTGATTTAATTTAAAATACCTTAAATTTGGGACATCATGAAGTATGTCAGAAGTAGATAACATATAGCATGAGGGAAAATGAATAAATAGTCTGTTTATAAACTACTCTGTTGGTGTCTCCATTGTCAATGGAGTTTAAATTGAGTACTAATGAAGAAGAATCTATACCATATATAGACAAAAACAATACTAACTAAGTAAGATATTATGTTCCATGTAATGATTAATTTAATACATTGCACTGTAATACTGAGTAATACTTTATAATATCTGTGAGTTTTTGTGAATATGGGCTTGTCTCACAATAATGTTAATTTTGTCTGTTGTATTTGTTCATTACACATTGGTATTTATAATTGATTAATGCGTCATTCTATTTTTAGATTTAGGTTTTTCCAAACTAAATAATAGTT
>JAUZND010001997.1:0-13124 GCA_034780555.1 Coelogynopora nodosa
AAAAAATGGCGCACCGTTCGATTATCATAGAGGACATCCTTAGCTATAATAATCAACAAAGAAACTGCTTTTTACAAGAATTTGCACGAACTTTGACTATTTACTATAGGTCTCGACCCCACTATAAAGATAAATAGAAAAGAATGTCATTATTTAATTCGTTTCAATTACGTAGAGTTATTTATCAGCGAAATTTATGAACAAAATTATAATGAATAAACTTTGTTTTAAACAAGAAAATAAATTGATTAAATTTAATAAGGTTTAAGCAAATAAAACTCACGGTCCCTCTCGCCCCTCCATAAGGAAGCACATAGATAAAATGAGCAAAGGGGTGTGTAAAAAGGCCACTGGGGTACATGGCTATAGTATAGCGGACTATTACTATAATAATAATGCATCTATTTTAATGCTAAAATTTAATGCATAATTCTTCATTATATACAATAATCATATATGAATACTAAAGATAAATAGAAAAGAATGCCATTATTTAATTAGTTTCAATTAAGTAGAGTCATTTCTGACGAAATTTCTGAACAAAATTATAATGAATAAACTTTGTTTTAAACAAGAAAATAAATTGATTAAATATAAAAAGGTTTAAGCAAATAAAACTCACATTCGCACATAAAAAAACAAACACATTTGTAAACTTTAATACCAGACGGAAAAGTTAAATAGGGTAGGCCCTACTCATTTTTAATGTATTTCAAATGTAATATATGTATCTAAAATATTATATGTTTCTATGTTACAATTATTAATTTTGGATAGTTCACCATGATTTGTAGTTACGAATGTGTTGTATAATATTCTTAATAAAAAAACAAATTATCATTAAAACAAAATTACATATGACTAACAAACAGTTATGCGAAAGAAATGTGTACCCCGGTGTGCCGCCAAAACAGGTTGTTTACAAACTGTCCAGATGCAGCCTTCTTCTTGCCTCGCTTTTTCTCCCAGTAGTAGGAGACGTAGATGGCCAGCTCTGATCTCCATTTTACGGTCTCCTCATCAAATACGAACGTTAGCCCCCGAAGGCTGCGCTTAATATCCGGATCTATCGAATATTTGCGCAGGCGCTCCTTTTTATTGTCTTCAATAGGGTCAGCCTAAACGTACGGCATTTAAAACATATATTACATCAGCCTTGATCTTACTTTTTTCCGAAAATATATAAATAAAATACATTTTAAGTACATGTTTAAGAGCCAATAACTGTTAAAAAAAACAACTTTAATATTATTTATATTTTATGTCACCGTCGCGTTATTAATGTGATTATTACTTATTCGTACATAAACTATATTATCGGAATAATTTAGCCCTAATGTATCGATAAATACTATTGTCAAAAATCTTAACCTATTAAAATATATTTTGATATTCTCAAGATATGAATGGGTACGAGTATCTAAATCATGCTTATGACAGTTTGTGTTCTGTAATACGGCTGTTAATTAGTGATTAAATCAAAAGAGTACAAAGTCTAAATTGTTTTTTATCTATTACATTTGTGTATACGGCGCCTACCCAAGCTACATAATAAGACCTACTAATATATATAATATAATAAATGTATAAATACCAAAAATATTTTTCAAAAATGAATACTTACATCTTCAACATCCTCGGGCATTTGCGGCACCTCTGCTCCGACCTGCACCTCTGCCTCAACTGGCTTCATTTTGCACGAAGCAACATGATTACGGATGTACTTGATCTAAGGAAAAGATAAAATAAAGTGTTCAATCAGAAGCGCCAACGCGAAATACAGCGGATCGAAGTTTTTATCAGTATATATATATTATATATAACAAAAGGCCCAACAATAATGTGAACTATCATTTATAATTCTTTCACGCTACATTTTCAGCTATATATTTCTGACAATTTGATTTACCCATTTAGTTAGCTAACTTACATTACAGTAGGTGAATTTAAGTTTTGTTTTAGTGCGCGGTCTAAGTCTTTGTCTTAAAACCTAATATTAAAAAAGTTTTATAAATTGTTAGTTTCTATTATGACAGCTGAATAGCTCGAAACCCGTAGTGCTCTGTCTCTGTACTGGTTCTGTGTTAAAAGTGCTTACTTATTATTAACAAAAAATCAAGCCTGCGTACGCCACTGTATAAGTTATGAGTAACAAAAAATATGCAATCGACGCAAAATATATACTTTTATATTACTTTTATACAGGGACGATGTTATCTCATTAAAATTTTACTCACAAATCTCCCACAGAACAAACATTCTTTTGCAACGGCAACGTGATCAGCCTCCTTCTTCCCGTATGCACCGCGAAGAGCAGTTTCTAGCTCCTTCGCGGTCATACTACCCTTCGATACGTGGTATCGCAGATGTCTCCAGAATGATTTCGACGAACACATTCTTGCGCAGACTGGGCATTTAGCCTCAGTCCGCGACTGGCCTGCGGGTGCCATAACCTTATCAACTAAAATCAGGATACATAGATAATGAAATGAACATTTTAAAATACATAGAATGCACATCCAATACAAAAAAGTCATTCGATGTGAGTAATTGCTTTTTGTTTGATAAATTAAATTATATAATTGGATTGTCTATCCACTCATAGTTGTAGTCATTCTCTACTACCGATGGATACCAATTTCAAAAATCTCTGAAAAACATGTTTGTTATATTTTTAAACATATTTTATACCTACACAGATGGTTAATAATTTAAAAAATATTAAAGTTACATATATTATAGTTATGCATATTTTTGGGATTATAAAAAGTTTCGAAAATACTCCGGTCTATCCTACTATGACAAATTAACAGCTTGATAAAATAATATTGTAGAATGTTAATGAATCAAATATAAAACAATGCTGTTCTTTTCAGAATACACAGTAACTTTACAATATAAAAAATTAATATGAATAAGCAGTTCATTTTTTCAAATCATATCTAAATTGGTAAAAATGTAACAGGTACCACATTTGGATTTTAGATTGTCAAAAAAATTGCAGGATAAAAAATCAGGTTAAAAAAAAATCAATGACTGTTACTGCAATGTTTTGCAAACTGCTTTAACATACTTATAAATAATTATGGAATATAGAACACATGGCCAATACGGAACACATTGAATAACTATTTACAATGTTTCCACGATTTTGGACCAACAGAATTTAAGAATATTTTAAAATATATTTTTAGATTGTATAATGATAGTTTATTGTAAATTCGGATTATTTAAATAACCATGGAAACAGTGTATTTAAAATAATTTAAACAAAATTGGATAACTGAACATATAAATTAGAACAATCAAACAAACAAACAAACAAATTAAACGCAAATAAATTTTTAAAATGAAACCATTTTACCTTCCAATGCACTAATAGCAAATACTTTTGATTTGGCATCAGCCCTGGTGTGCAACTGTTTAATATTCAGCTAAATATAAAATTTTAAAGAACTAATAAATAGCAGCACAATAGCCCTACAGCATTTGCTCATATCATTTTTAAATGTGTGCCATAGGATTTATTTATATATTTTTTTAAATAAATGTGTAAGTTCTTTATGGTATGAAATACAAATATATGAAACATGTTATAATTATAAAAAGTAATGTGTTACTTACAAGAAATTGCATTACATTACATTTCAAATTATAATTATTTTTTAGTAACTATTAGATATACATATATATTTTGTTTATGAAATATTGCAAATATCATATCAAATAATACCTATATATGTATTACTTTTTATAGCTTTAATCATTGGCCTGCTTTTTATATTTCTGCTTTGTTGTGTATTTCATTATTAATATTTGTCAACTGGATGTTCTTTTCTGAGTATATTGCTTTGTTATATTAATACCAAACAAATAATAGAATATTAACTAAGATAAATATTAATATATTTCACGTTAATCTTTCTGCTGTACTACATATACATAATGCATAACGTATATTTCTAACAGACATATAAAACTTTATATAAACCCCCCCCCCCCCCCCCCAGTTTAAATACCTTCCTACGGCACTGAATATTCTTATTGTATATTCATATGAGATTTCCATTAAATCAAAATATGACTCTAACAACAGTTATGCAAAAGAAATAGAACTTTATAATTCTGTTGGATCAATTCGACAGCAATAGGGGTAATTCCGTCACTTTACAAATGTAGTAATTAGTGGAGATATATTACAATATACAATCTTACCAAATATCACCCTATTTGGACAGTCAGAAACATTGATGAAGGATGATGTGCGAACTACCGACTAAATGAAAGATAAGTTTGAGAACCTCTTACTCTCAAATGGCTATAGCAAAACCGATTTCAATAAAATCCTCGCGATCAGGAATAACAGGACCACCTCCTTAGTATTCATCACAATATTAATGAACTCACACATATAAAATGTATATAATTGTTTAATTGTATGTTTTGTATAATATGTTTATGTCTGCAATTGACAAAAGTATTGCATTGAATCAAACTATATTTTATTTATATAGTCCATTATGTTATAGTTAATTAATTAAATATTTATTAAATAATACATGTTATTTATACCTATATATAATAAACATAATAATTCTTTTTAAGCATATATATTATTTTTTTAGTTTTTATTGTTATCAAATAATAATAAAGCTTAAAATGTTTGTTTAAATAATATATATTAAAATTAATAACAAACAACGAATTGATCATCCCAAAAGTTTAACGAGTATTGACGTTTGGAGCTATTCTACCAGACATATTTTCTTTCAGACAGACTACAACAACGGCAAATATCTATATATTTCAAAATGACATTCTATAATGTTACTAACCAATTAATGTTGGATTCACCACTGACAAATAACAAATAGTGCATTGTATTGGTGGGGGCGAACCCAGCACTAAAAGACAAAGCACATCGCAACCTTGTGTATTATTCTATTTCCAAGGAAAATGTGCTGATGACGCATAAAGGGATTAACAACGATATCCCTTTAAAAATTGAACAATTTCTTACATGAGTAGTCAGCTGTTTCACTGGCTCTCCTTTAGTGCTGCAAAAAACCACTTTCCTCTCACAGGCAGTTTCGTTGATGTTGCAGAAGGCATCCAGAGAGCCGTGTAATTGGATGAAACCTTCCACCGGAACAAATGGCTCTCAGCGCGAATCACAGTCCGCAGAATACATCTTTTAATATGTTTTATTGTACCAACTACAGTGTCGCTATAATATAATACAATATATTTTTTATTATAGTAAATTAATTCTTTTCCTTTATGATATATGTATAGCATATATGGAGATCACAATATTAATGGACTCACACATATAAAATGTATATAACTGTTTAATTGTATGTTCTGTATAATATGTTTATGTCTGCAATTGACAAAAGTATTGCATTGAATCAAACTAAATATTATTTATATAGTCCATTATATTATAGTTAAATAATTAAATAATATATGTTATTTATATAGCCTATATTTAATAAACATAATACTTCTTTTAAACATATACATTAATTTTCTAGTTTTTATTGTGAGCAAATTACATTACTTCCTTTTTCTATAGGCCTTTTATATGTATTGCATCACATCAAAAATAAAACTTATTATAATGTATTATCTTTGGATCCTGGTTGATATGTAGATTTGATAGGTAGGATTTATTGGGGAAATTCCTATACTTTTTTGTAATCGTTAGGATAAAATAGGCCTTTTATATGTATTGCATCGAATCAAACTTAAAACTTTAGAGGTTTTAACTATTTTATACAGTTAGCAACACTGTCACCAAAAATTACTACAGACACAGCATACATTAATATTAAACAGTTACATACCAGGGCTGATGCCGAAACAAAAATATTTGCCATCAGTGCATTGGAAGGTTAAATGGTTTCATTTGCATTTAATGTGTTTGTTTATTTTAATGTATAGGCCTATATAAGTATATTGTTATTTATTGCCACATATAATTTACAGTTTTACTAGAATTTATAGGAAATCAGCTCACCAGACGGAACAGAGATAAATCAGAAATAATAAAATAATATAAATCAAAAGAAAGGGTAACTATATAACAAAGAATACCAACAAAAAAGAGATACACAAAAGGCAAAGGAGAGGAAACTATATAACTGGAAAAACAAGAGTATAACTTCCCAAAAAAACACAAGAATAACCAGCCAAAAGGAGACCAATACCAAAAGTGAAAGAATAATGTTGGAATTCCACCAAATTATACTTGTACTTATAACACAGACCTAGGAAATGAGAGGATGATAATTCACGCCTGTAGTGGTTATTTGTTAACTAAAGCCATTATCCAGGACACAAAACCAAAACAGACCGAAAGGCTATAATATAATTATGGTAATGGCAATAGATCAAATTATTTAATTACATTGTAAATACTGCACTATCATTATCAATAGCTCTAAACTCTTGTAATGACATTGCAGTGAGCATAAATAAATAAATATACAATATGTTATAAATAAACACTGATCCTGATTCCACAGAAAATTATTCCTATGCGAATTACCTGAGAAAAAACCAATGACAATGCCAAAATAAATGCCTATGCCAAATACCTGAGCTAAACCAAACAATGATTCTAAATAAACTGACACTAATTCTACAAAATCCTATGCTAATGCCAAGTAACTGAGATAAAATGGGCCATTCCATTATAATTCAACTAATTTTTTTACAATGTTGTGGGTCATGTTAATAGATCTTTTTCATATTCATATATTTTAATATCCACAATGTTAATAGGTCAAACCCAAAGTGTTAGTGCTCTAACTTGTTTTGTTCAAAAGTTATGGCTCTCCAAAAATCAAGGGGTAGGGATCCAAAATGTATGGCCCCCTGAATAATAAGCTAAAATTGATTTTTTTAAGGTTTCATAATATTATCATTAATATTAAGTAAATAATAAATTTTAAATAATTTGGATATTTCAACTATAGGCAGGAACTTTAGATAAACTGCTGTTATTTCTTACTTATTACATACATACCAGAAAATATATATAAATGCAATTTTCAGATTTATGGTTATATATTTAATTTTTGTAAAATTGACCACATGGCAGTATGGACTTCAAATGTATTACTGTATTGTGCTGGATTTCCAAATTATTAATATTATTCCACACTACAGTAGTACATTTTAATATATTATTGAAAAGAGTGGGTTATCTCAGAACATGCTATTTTAATCAAATGTCATAAAGAATAGGTTAATTAAATAATAATATTGAGAAGGTGTGTAGGTATATTGAGAAGGTATATAATAGGTGAGAAAGCTTTGTTTTGTAAAATTAATTTGTTCTTAAAATAATCACAATGAGATAAAACAAACAGAAGAAAAACCCAATTATTTGTATCAACATGCATCATTTCTGTGTGCATTGGTTGTGTCATGATATTATACAATGCTTACATAGTGAAAACAGTTAAATATAACAAATGAGTTTGCAATATAAAAAACAAGGTAAAGTAGCAGAAGAAAGGACACTACAATACGAGTAGATAAAATTTTAATAATATTAATAAAATTAATACTATTTATATTAGTACTACAGTTTTATTATACCATAATTCACTCCAGAGTTAGAGTAGAGTGCATGGAATCAGGGTAAATTAGAGTGGAATCATAGTTCGTTAGATTATAATAAGGTGGAATTGGAGTTAGTTAGAATTAAATAGAATGGAATTGGAGTTAATTAAAGTAGAATAGAATGAAATTAGAGTTGTTCTGATTAAACAGAGTGAAATGGTAGAGTTAGTTAGGGTATTATATAGATTCTGAGTTTGTTAGAGTTGAATAGAGTGAAATCATAGTTCATAAGATTAGAATAGAGTGGAATTGGAGTTTATTAAAGTAAAATAAAGTGAAATTGGAGTTAGTGATTAATGATGAAGGGTTCCCTCGGTTTTTGGATTTTAAAATTCCAGGACATTCAAGGAAATGTTTGTGATAATTCTAGAACATTTTCTGGTTAACTCAATGACAACAATTTTCAATTGTCTTTATTTATGTGAAACAAAGAGACAAACAATTAAAAGTGCAAAATGGATTTAAATAAAACTATTCTTATTTGAAACCAGAAATTTATTGAATAATGATATATTGAAACAGTGAGACAGGTAGATATTGAAACAGAGAGATGAGACGGTGAGATAATGAGATGATATATTAAAACATTAAGATAATGAGACGGCGAGATATTGAAACAAAGAGACTTTAAGATAATGAGATATTGAAACAGTGATGTTCTTTCCTATATTTATTGCAATCACACCGAGGGAATATATTGTAGGATAGGTTATGGGATGGACCATATCTGTAGGTTAGTATGTGACAAATATGTAGGTAATGAAATAAACATGGTTGTTATATTTCTGACAGCTATCATAATAACTAAAATTTTATAATTCTGGCAACTTTTATAATATAATGTACTGAGAAACATAAACTTTTTATAATATAATTATCAGGGCTGTATCTAGCATAGGGGCAAAGGGGGGTAGCTGCTCCCCTAGAAATTTATGGAAAAAATGCTTTTTCTAGAAGGTGCCCTTTTGTCCAGCATTAAATGTAGTCATCTTCTGAAAATTAACTCACGATATCCATATTTAGATAAACAGAAATATATGCCATTAAAATATCAAAGTTTTAATTATATTGTAATAAAATTCTCAGCAACTTCATAACTCCTTTTGCCTATTTACTGTACATTCTATCTTAATAATGATTGAAATGTTGACTTAAATAGATTTCTTTTTTAATTAATTATGGGTGTTTTTTCTTATTCAAGTTTAGCATATTAATATTTACACTTGATTCACAGAATACAACATAAAATTGAACTAGATATAATGAAGATTTTCTGGGATTATAACAGCAATCAATTTTCATTCCCACTCTACAACTGTGTTACAGTGATATATGCCTAATGCTCTTGCTCTGATCCAAGATGTTATCTTCTCTAACATTAAGTTGAAAGCGAGCACTATGACTATGTATATAATTTACACAGTCTGTCCCAGTCTATGAGAATACCCTGAACTTTGTGAAATCAATCCAGAAACTGCAATCTTGGTGAGGCCTACAAGGATATTGAAGCATTTAGCAAATGCATTGAAGTGACTCAAAAATATGACTGTTTAGGCAAATTCTGGATCAGAAAACACTTTTGCTACATATGTCAATGTGGCCATATGATATCAAAGTCGCAAACAATGCCAAAGAATAAATGCTTCAACAAGTTTGAATCAGTTCAAGAACCCGAAGACTACTATTGGTTGAATGCATACTACATATTCATGGACCATTTTATATATGTGCTTAGTGGTCGATTTCCTAAGTAACAGCATGCTGGTCTGATTGCCACTCAAAATCTCTTGCCATCTCAATTACTTAAGCTATTTACTATGTGAAATGTTCTACATTTGTATAGAACTGATTTTAGTGTATGCAAAGACTATATATGATATATGAGTACCACAGCAAAAATTTGCTATACACATGTGCATTTTATGTGAACAGATTGAAAGAAAAATTACCTTTTTAATGACTGTATTTATGCTTTTTTTGAATAAAATGAACAAAGTTCCCATTTTTGTGTTTTGCCCCCATGGATAAAAAGTTAGATATGGTCCTGGGGCACATTGGACAAAACATCTAAAGATTAAATATTTAATAAGTTGTGCTTTACCTACACTTAAAATAAAAGTTAATTGTTATCTAAGATTTGTTCAAAATGTGTTCAACAAAAATAATTTGCATTTCTCTCAGATGAGCATTATTTTTAAAATTAAATGCCAAACTTAACAATTGTTATTTAAAATGTTTTCAATAATAAAAAAAACTAATGATGCATAAATATAATACATTATCCACTTCTGTTATGTGTTTTTATAACTTTTATTATAAAATAAATGGTTCACATTAATTTTTGAGTAATATGTATTATGAACTTTTTTTAAATATATTTCTGTTATTAACAAAAAATAATTAAATTGACTAAATGGTTACCTCTTATTAATTAATTTGATTTGCTTGATGAACATTAAATATTATAGACTTAGGCCTACATTTAGGTAACACTCCCTATTATTTTATATTTAGAAAACTTATACTAGTTTAAAAGAATAATACTACTTTAAATAATCACTTAATTTTAAAATAAACTTTTCTTGTTTAAATAGAAATTAATTATACATTAATTAAATGTAATGCCTCAAATTTAAACAATAATAATAGTAACATTTATTAGATTTGCCTGACTTTTTATATGATTATTAATTATCCATAAGGATAAAAGCATCATTACAATTCCTTTCTTAAAATAATAAACTAATTAAAGTTTACATAATAAAAAATATTTTTTTACTATCAACATTACATAAATTATAAAGCATACATTGAGCAACTACACCATTCTTTTTTTCCACATTTAAAATCAATTATATTTAAGCACTTACCATTAAGTACTTATTTTAGGGTCTTATAATATATTTATTACAGTAATGCCTCCTATTTCATTTATTACAATATTTTAATAACATGCTTTTTTATATGTTTGAAAATTTTATAATTTTTTAATGAAGTGACAATTGCATTATCACTTACTTAAATTTATTTAATGGATATTTTCATTATTTTTTAAACTTTTTAAAGATAAATTAAATATAAGCACTAACCCAATTTGGTTAACCATTATAATTTAAGTTTATAATGCCTTGGAAATTTATCTCAGTTATTCAAAGAATACTTTATACTTATTAATGTAATGCCTCATATTTCATTGATAATAAAATTTTAAAAGAAATTTTAAAGATTTTTTTTTACTATTTAATGTTTTTAATTATCCAAAGTGACAAATGCATCATCATTACAATTTCTTTATTAAAGTAAAGAATTCATTAAAGTTTATTGAATTAAGAGTAACTTTATATAATTATTTTACAATCAGCATTAATATTACATAAACCATACATTGGGTGGGCAGTACAAGTGCATCACTGAATAACACTTAACTTAATAAGCACATCACTGAATAAGAGTGTCAAATTCATCAACTGGAATTAATGCATACTGGAATAACAGCCAACTGGATTAACCTTGTAAATGATTGTGCCTGAACAAGAGCATAACAAGATAACCACAAACAGGAATAGCTACTAATTCAGCCCCTGTACATTTTCTTATGCATTAGATCCTTACACACTAATTCAAGTTCATGCTTATTCAGGGAGGCACTTATTCCAAACTGTATTTCTAGAACACTCTGAAGTCATTTCAGCACTCTAATTCAGTGATGTGCTTATTCAGTCTGCACTATACATTTAAGCTGCAACCAAAGCTGCAATCACTAACCATAATATAATTAACCATTATTAAATTTCAAATGTACTTACAAATCTTTCTCCAGTTTACAAAATAAACTCCAGTATTAACTGGGTGTGTACTGCCTTGAGGCACATTTAATCTATGAAAATCATAATATAATATTTTTATTTAATTTTAATAAAGACATTAAATTACATTATATAAAGTAATTTCATTAAATAGTTTTTACTATCAACAATTAATTTTATTAACTATAATTTTAGTAGCTACCCAAGCAATATTTGTATTAAATTTCTTTTTACTATACTAGATAAATGATACATAGGCATTGACCATTTGGTAAAACCTTATATTATAATTATATTTTATATGTCTTTGAAAATCATTCCCAATTATTCAAAATAAATTTTGTTATCAATAGTAAATAATTATGCATTATTTAACATAATATAAGGCCCCACATTTTATTAATAATTTTAAAATTTTCAGAAAAGTTAAGCTATTTTTTATTTTTCAAAAATATATGACAAAAAGAACTATCATTAATTAATGAAAACATTAAATTTAGCAATATTTAGAGAGAAAAAATAAGCCTAAATATTTAATTGATTTTATATGTAGTTGTTTACCATATTTAAAAAATTAAAACAGTTTTACTATTATTTCAAAAAAACAAATAATAAGAAAAAATTCTATTTACTATTTGAGTATGGTCTACTATTAAACTTAATAACACAAAAGTAAATCATATATCTGTCATAATTATAATAGATACATAAAATGACATACAAATAATAAAAAAGATTGTAGATTTTCACATTACTAAATATTAAAAACATTGTTAATAATTTAAAAATGTGTTCAAGATGGGTAGACTGAATAAGCACAATATTACTGAATTAGAGAATCAGTAAAAATCTTATCCTGAAATATGACATAAGCGCATTCCAGAAATAGACAGTCTGGAATATATGTGTGTCACTGAATAAATGTGAGCTGGAACTAGTGTATAAATCTTAGCACTGGAATAAGCATGTAAGGATCTACCATGTAAGAAACTGTACAGGGCATGAATTAGCAGTCGTTACAGTTTGTGGTTAATTTATTATGCTCTAGTTGAGTTTGGGGAGGGTATAAATATACTGAGATGTACTTTAACTGACAATTAAAATACACTGTACTATTTTTATTAACAAAAAGTGGCAAAAGGCATATATACATGGACACATTCTATCACTGACAAATAAATCAAATGACAGGGTAATAATATGTTTTAGTATCTGTCACAGATGCATATTTCAACTAACAAAACATTGGCAGTACCTAGAATTTGACCGACATTTATTTGCCAAATGGTGTACTTGCACCAAAATGTAATTCAACCAACAAAATAAATTTTTGCAGAGGGCATTATTGCACGACTCATACTTCAACCATATAGTATACCTAATGTAAATATAAATTAGACATTCCAGTTGTTCCCATAGTTAAAACCAAATTTAGGCTTATTTATTTTGTTAGTTGAAGTACAATATGTGTCAGTGCAAGTACCCTCTCTGCCAAAATTTATTTTATTGTTTGAAGTATGTGTTGATGGAAGTACACCAGAGGCCGCGCAGTCAATTTTTAAGTGGGTGGGATGAATTTATTATTATAAAATTTCCGAATAATATTATAAATTAATTTTACATACAACATCATTTTTGAATACCTCTCATTACCTATAGTATGTAAGAACAATTTTTTAACTG